>JAJMCR010000006.1:243713-276418 GCA_030573095.1 Pichia paraexigua | reverse complement strand
ACTGCTGATCTTGGCGTTATTAGCACCACGCCTTAACCAACTGGGCCAAGGGATCATTTGTGAAATTTGTAAGGTATAAAATCCACTTAACTTTGAAAAGTATGTCACGTGCATATGCTAGTGATAAGAAGGTAAATATTTGGAGAATTATGGGAGCAAAAAATTACTGATTAGGAAGCGAAATTGAAGATTGACATGAATTGAAGATATCAAAACAAAGAACTAATAATAGTTGATCTTCGGATCAACGGGCGAGTATAATCAGATGATTCCAGTTCTCTTGTGATATATTATTATATATAAAACTATATATAAGCTTTTTAAAGCGAGCGGGTAACATTAAAAGAAGGAATACCCAGAATTAACCAAGTTAAGGATAATTTGATATACTGCTGTTGAAATAAAAACTGTTGAAATGAATACTAGTTATTCCGGTATCTTCTATCTCCTATCTCTGTTGAAATAAGAACCTATTGTTTAAACTACAATGCCGTATCATGTGAGGTATTTTATTTATATTGTTATTACACTCGTTATTCTTGTATATAAAGAGCTATTTCTCCCTCTTTATATTCATTACTACTTATATATTATTTTATAGTGTTTACTTTAATTACCTACTTATTAAATAATTATGGATCCTGAACTCAGAGTGAATACACTTCAACAACTGCCCACCAGAGCTTACAGTAATAAGTTAGAAGTCAGAGTCTTAAATTATCAAGAGTATAATTTAATAATACTATTCATCAAGTAAACCAACATTAGAGTGTAAGCAAACTCAATTTATTCGTTTACAAAGTTTGAAGCAGTTAGATTTAGTTCATTTTATTCTAAATTTAGATTACTTAATGGAAAATGATATCAAATATAATCTATAAGTTAACATTAAAAATTTTAATTGATTGTTGTTCGTGCTGGTAGACAGTATATCAAAGTATCTTTAGTGTCGTTTGTTAATGCTATTTCTTCTTTTGAATATAACCCGCTTGCTTTCACAAACTTATGAAAGTATCATAAATAAGAATATATAACAAAGCAAGTGGTTCATCTCTTTATACTCGTCCGCCAATCCGCTACAAAAAATCTCCGATTAGCTACCTCTTAGTGACAGGATTATTGTCCTTTATCCATCTTTAACAATAACTTTTCGCCTCTTCATCGCCTAGCTTGTCATTACCATCTGGTAAAATATCTGCGATAGACCCCTTATAGACGGCTTCATCAAATGAAGCAGGATGCATAAACAGGTGTTTATTTCTTATAAAATGACACCACAATCTAAAAAGATAATGCAGTACCGTTCACATTAACGCCATCTTTCCTACTGTCTATTAATTGCTGTTCCATAGCAACGGCCCGCTCACTTTATCATCCACTAAACTGCAATTCTTAGTAATTTAAGGGTGCTTCAAAGTTTGCTATTGTTCTATTAGTGCTCTGAATATTAGCAGCAGTCATACAAATTCCAATTACTGTCGCGAATGTCATAATGTAAGCTAGTCTCAATGTCTATATTAATCGTGGTTGTTAAGTTGAAATTTGCCAATACGATATTAAATAGACACGGTTATTATTATTCTGAATTGCTAGTAAACATAACAGTGTAAGTAATACCAAATCGCTTGAGCTAGAGTTATAGATTGCTATAAATTAAAATAAATATAATTTAGAGTGGCGGAAATAGAAGGGTGAAAGCTCTCCTTTTTGTAATTCGATTTAAATAGTTTTTGGTAATTCATTGGGTATGCGGTTATAGTATTCAGTAACTAAAAAGCGTTTTTCCATTTCTATTCTATAATTGCTTTATTTTAGAGAGAAGAACAGAAAACAGCATTAGTTTTAATTATAATTTGATTTTCCCAGGAATATTTAGAGTCATTATTATTTCAATATTTAAAGCGCTTTATCAAGTCCCATGTTTTAATCACTTTTATTACAAGTTGCAGTTATGTGAAACATTTTTAGTGGCTTAATAATTATAATTTCTGATGGATATAATTAGCAAACTTTTTTAAAAAGACTGTTCATCAAAGAAGGAGTAACTTGGAAGTAACAGATTAATCTCTATTTATTTAATGCACTATATTTATTTTTTTCATCAAACATTATACAGTATTTTGACTTAACTAATACCTTAGTTGATTACGAAAACCTTAGAAGTGAAGAAATTTATAAAATGTCATATTTGCATAAATCAATTTCAATAAAACTGTTTCAATCGAAATCCCATTTGATTTATTTAAAGCTAATGGCCGATCAGGTTTTTTTAAAATTGAAACAGATAATAATGCAATTGTGTAAAATGAATTAATGGACATTCTCACTCCATGGATGATAAGCCAAACAAAAGAACTGATTTACCTTTCTTGTTTTAGAAAAGACAAAGATCTTGATTTAATAAAAGATGAGGACATTAGTTTGGTTTAAAAATTAAACTTTTTTGGACAACTTGGTTTTAACTGCTGGTTCTACAATTGTTCACAGTATTCAGGACCCGTTAGCAGTAAATCTCCATTTATTCTTATGATCAATAAATCAAGTTAAAAATAAATTAGGAAAAAAAGTTTATGTTAATAGATTTATATGTTTGAAAAAGATTACTGAATTGTATAAATTTTTCAGCTTAATCACTAATCTTATTACTCTATGGTAAGTACACTTCGACTCATAAAAGTACGCGTCTTCCCAGTGATTCACAACTTTTGATTTAATCTATATATTTTACTATTTCAAATTACTGCTAATTCTTTAACTTCATATATTTGTATCAGATGTGAAAAATTTAAACTATTTTTTAGGTTCATAGGCAGTATTAGTGCTTTTTTGAATAGATTCAGCATTATTTTGTAATTCATTGATGAAATCAAATTGAGTCGAATTTGTTGAAAAAAAATGCGATTTTTAATGTTCTTGATATGAACCTATAGCCAAGTCGTTAATTTTTGCATAACAATTAGGATCGATAAAATTAGATTGGAATACTCTATTTACATCGAAACTTAGAGCCGTCTAATGTCTCTATAACACATAATTCTCTCCAAAATGTTCATACGATCCGTACACCACTTAGATTTGCGACGCGAAGTGAGAAATTTGAAGGCAACACTGAACGAAACGGAAATAATTTGATTTTGATTTTATTTTGCATTAGGGTCAATGAAATGATCTAATTTTTCCTCTTATACATTGACTCAGTACTACATTGTAACCTTGTAGACACACAATTAGTTATTAGAACTAAAGCTCATAGATTAAGTTGTTTTATCCATTTTGTCATAACCAATTAACTAAAATTTACAAAATAATATTTAAACACCCATAGAAGTTAATCAGTTAATTATTTATTTATATTTGAGAGATGAGTACATCTGTAAAACAATATGGTGTTACACCAGCCATTTCCATTGAAGGTCCAACAAAAGACGAGATCATATTAAATGATTCAATGATCGAAGAATTAAGAAATCAAAATTCATTTGAAAGTGAAGCTGAAACTGAAAGGAGAAGGAAAGTCTTAACGATTTTACAACAGTTAACTCAAAAGTTTGTCTATACAGTTTCAAAACGAAAAAATATGAGTGAAGGAATGGCAAAAGATGCTGGAGGTAAAATTTTTACATTTGGTTCTTATAGATTAGGTGTTTATGGACCTGGGTCAGATATTGATACTTTAGTTGTTGTACCTAAACATGTTACAAGAGATGATTTTTTCAAAGTTTTTACTGAGTTATTAAAGGAAAGACCTGAATTACAAAAAATTCAAGAAGTTCCTGATGCTTTTGTTCCAATTATTAAAACAATTTTTGATGGGGTTGATATTGATTTAATTTGTGGTAGATTAGATATACCACAAGTTCCACTAGACTTGACGCTAGAAGATAATAATTTATTAAGAAATATTGATGATAAAGATTTAAGATCTTTAAATGGTACAAGAGTTACTGATCAAATTTTACAGTTGGTTCCGCAAAAAACTGTTTTCAGACACGCATTAAGAACAATAAAATTATGGGCTCAAAGGAGAGCAATTTATGCAAATATGTTTGGATTCCCAGGTGGTGTTGCATGGGCAATGTTAGTGGCTAGAATTTGTCAACTTTATCCAAATGCTGTTGGTGCAGTAATCGTTTCAAAATTTTTTCATATTTATTTACAATGGAAATGGCCACAGCCTGTTTTATTAAAACCCATAGAAGATGGTCCACTTCCAGTTAGAATATGGAATCCAAAATTATATGGACAAGATAAAGGGCATAGAATGCCAGTCATCACACCTGCTTACCCATCCATGTGTGCAACTCATAATATAACTGCCTCAACTCAAAAAATCATTTTACAAGAAATGGATAGAGCATTGATAATAATGAATGAAATTCAAGTTGGGCAAAAACAGTGGAAAGACTTGTTTGTTAAACATGATTACTTCTATCGCTATAAATATTATTTAACCATAATTGGGTCAACAAAAGGTAAATATGAGGACCATATTAAATGGTGTGGTATGGTTGAATCAAAATTGAGATTGTTAGTTTTGAAAATTGAAAATGTTTCAGGGGTTGTTTTAGCACATCCATATGTAAAACCATTTATGTCATCATACATTTGTAAAAGCCAAGAACAAGTTACCATTATAAATCAATTATATGGTACACTAGATGGTGAAAAATATGCTAAGGAAAATTTAGAAGAGGTTAAAATTGATGAAGATACTGACACAAATAAGTTGGAAGAAAAAGTTGCAAGTGAAGGTAAATTTTTAATTCATCTAATGAAGCTTTATATTGGATTAGAATTGGATCTCAAAGGAAAAGAAAAAAAAATGAATATTCAGGTTCCATGTACAGAATTTGATCAGATATGTAAAAGTTGGGTTAGTTACAATGAAGAACTGTATGGATTAACCATTAGGTATGTAAAACTATGGGACTTACCAGATGATGTCTATGATGAAACAGAAAAACGTCCCACCAAGACCAAAAAGAGGAAAACTGATAAAAATGGTCAAATTAACAAGAAGATGAAAATGGTTGAAAGTGGGACGGAAAGTGCAAGTGCAAGTCCTGCACCACATTCATCTAACACGGTGAAGAAGGATGAAGTAGCAGTAATGTCGACCTAGGTTTTTTATAAACAGCATAAATAGCATAGAATTATAATAGTAACTATTTACCACAACAGGCCTGAATTTTTTTGACGTCGTTCGACGCCGATTATGTTCCGTTTTCACCTTTTTGGCTTCGATTTTCTGCTGTGGCTAAGTGTGCCAGTTGAAACATAAAGCTTTCCTGATGAATTTGTAAACATAGTTTTTCTTGTTTCAGAGAGAAAAACAGCCTCTATACACAGAAGTCCCAATGCATTCTTTCAAGTCCAAGCTTTTAGGTACGTATTTTCTTTTCCATTCGTTAATTGACTGCTGATTAGTGATGTCAATACCCTCATGTAATATTATCATGTGAAGATAACCGATCCATGGTTTTTCACATTTTATTTAGTGTTTTCATCACACCTTTTACATTTTTTATAAACAAAGTACTAACATGATTGTTTGAAACCTTTTTTTTATTACAGGGAAATCAACAAGTGAATCATCCTCCAAAACATCGGTTTTACCGGAGTCTGGTGTTAGTGTGGAAGATATCGATGAAGTTGATGACCAAGGCCAATCCATCTTAATGGGTATTATCTCACAATTAAGACCAGGATGTGATTTATCAAGAATTACATTACCAACTTTTATTCTTGAAAGAAAGTCAATGTTGGAAAGAATAACCAATCAACTTCAACAACCTGATATCCTGATCCAAGCATCAAATACAAAGGATCATATTGAAAGATTTATATTAGTTGTTAAATGGTATATGTCATGTTGGCACATTGCACCAAAGGCAGTTAAAAAACCTTTGAATCCAATTTTAGGTGAATACTTCACATGTTACTGGGATTTACCAGATGGCACTCAAGCTTATTATGTTGCTGAGCAGACATCTCATCATCCTCCCAAATCATCATATTTTTATGCTATCCCAGCGCATGGTATTAGAATTGATGGTTTAGTGGCACCAAAATCCAGATTTTTAGGTAATTCAACTGCTGCAATGATGGAAGGTTTAACAAAATTAACATTTACCAACCTAGTTGACGAAAAAACGGGAAAACCCGAGGTTTATACATTGACACAACCAAACATGTACGCAAGAGGTATTTTGTTTGGTGGTTTGAAATTTGAATTAGGTGATCATTTACTAGTCGACGTTTCCACACATAAATTATCAAGTGATATTGAATTTAAGACGAAAGGTTTTATTTCTGGTACTTATAATGCAATTCAAGGCACGATCAATGAAGGCGATCAAGCACTTTACGAAATTACAGGTAAATGGAATGAAGTTATGTTAATTAAGGATTTAAAATCTAAGAAAACAAACACTTTATTCGATTGTTCAAAGGCAAACCCATTAAAACCAAAAGTTAGAAGTTTAAATGAGCAAGGTCACTATGAAAGTAGAAAATTATGGATCAAAGTTACTGATGCTTTAGCCGAAAGAAATCATACAGTTGCAACGGATGAAAAATTCAAAGTTGAAGAAGATCAAAGAAATGCGGCTAAAAAAAGAGTTGAAGATGGTGTAGAATTTCAACCAAAATTATTCAGACCAATAACTATAGAAGAATCAAACAAATTTGGTAATGAACACTTGGAATTTATTATTTATAAAGATCATATTTTAACACAAGATTCAATGAAACATGATCCCGAAAAGACGAAAGAGCATATTTTTGAAATTGCACCTTTCCTTCCAGGTCAGAAATTCAGCGATAAATTTGAAATACCTGCTTATGAAAAAATAAAGAATTCGAATTCTTCATAAGTAACGACAAGAACTAGCATTTATTGATACAAAAAAATAATCGTTTACCATTTACACATCTACCAAATCATTCCCATTTATTCGTTTTTATTCTCTATTCCTTTTTTTCACATATATACGCTTTTTATACGCCATCAATTTAAACTATTCATTTTCTTTTCATATACATCAAACAACACCTTTTTTATGTTTAGCGTAAATTTAAAATCGTCTCGCAAAATTGAATCATTCTGAAATGTTAAATATTGTTTCGTTTCATTATCTACTAAAACACCCAATTTACAATCTAATTTGCCATTATGTTTTTGTTCAAAAATATTAATTTTATCTCTTAATTGATCAATCGAAGTGTCATGAATATTTAAGTAATGTTGTATTTTAATAGTTGTGAATATCGAACCATAAGATTTTATTTCCATCATACATGATTTTATATCTTTGTAAATTTCAATCATATCAACATCGCTATACCCGTTAGCTAAAACACCACCATATTTCTTCCACTCGTCCCGATACCAACTTAATTGATTTGTTTTAATATCCATAATTGAATCATTCAAAATTAGCCATAGACTGAGATCGTCAAACTCATTCTCTATAAAATTAATTATGGTTTTAAACAATTGTAATTTGTTTGAACTGTTAGCCAGAAAAAACCTCAAGGAGTTTGATGCGTAATAATTACGTGGATGTACTTTAATTGAAAACAAACATGTTTGTACCGCAAACAATAATAGTAAGTTATCAGATCCGGATTCTAACCATTTATCTACACTCATTAATTTTAAATCTTTCAAAGTTCTTTCTGATTTGTCCTCATTGATCTGAGATTTTAACTTTACATGAATCTTCTTAAAATATTCCCATAAACACGAAGATTTATTAGTTTTATCATAGTTACAAGTTAAAAAACCAGCTAATAAAAAGTAAGTTTCAAAATAGTACTTTAAATCATTCAGTTGATCTAAACAATCAAAATTTATTCTTAATGCAGTAGTATCAGTGGGTGTGACGAAAAGAATACCAAATGAAGCAATTCTTAAATCATTTAAGTCATTCTTTGAATTTTCATTTTTATAAATATATTGATAAGATTCCAAAAAAATTTGTTTAAAATTAGATTTTGAAACAATTAATTCTTGAACGCCTAAGATATCATCGTTTAACGAAGCAATTTTACAAGCTGTTTCGTTTAAAATAAATTGGATTTCTGGTGTTGTATTAAAAATTGCGTCAGGTAATATTTGGATGCGCTTTATGCAACTTGTGCTTCGATTTGTTATTTTGAAAAATAGTTCAGTTATTAATCCTAATTCAAAATTCAAACCAGACTTTCTTTCTGCCCATAATTCCATGATCTAGTAAACGTACCTTACAACTAATTTAAAAGGAATATAGATGTCAATAAAAAACAATGCTTGTGTTAGAATCTATGAAAAAATATGGAATGGTGCAATTAATATATATGCGAATAGGGCAATGTAAAGTAGATGTCCTCCTTGGATAAAAATATGTTCCAAATAATTATAAATAAGTGACAACTGTGCATATTATTAGCTTGAAAGATTCTCTGGTAACTGATCGCTAGCAAATCTCAACAAAATCATGTCCGAAACTTGAGATGGTCAACATGAATTTTCAGTTTTCTCTAGAGCAAATTAGGAAGTTATTTTTAAGTATTCTTATGATAAAATACCAAATACATAATGGATCAACTAAAAATTTCAGGTGCTGCCCAACAATATACAGCAGAAAATGCACCAGTTGCCAAATGTATGTTTTTTAGAATTATTTTATATGAAGCCGGTAAATCAATCCAAAATACTAACATATTTTTTACTGTTTTGATTTTTTTAGCTATTGAAGGATATGTGTTAATAGTTACTAACTTACATCCGGAAATTACAGAAGATAATATATATGATGTGTTTGAAGAATATTCAAGAATCACCAACTTACATTTAAATCATGATAAACATTCAGGGTTTGTTAAAGGATATGCTTTCATTGAATTTAAAGATATTGAAGATGTGATTGAAGTAATGGAAGTTCATAAAGAAAAAAAAATCGAACTTCTTGGACGAAAAGTTGAACTAGATTATGCATTTGTTGACTCACCTCCAAGTAATAAAAAGAAGTCATCCACTTCGTTAAGTAAAAGAATTTATTCAAGAAAAGCTAATAGGAGGCTTGATGGAAGCAATAAAAGAGATTATAGCCCAACACGTTAGTTACCCGATTTTTTTTATATTATTCAAATTTATTAACATTTTATATATCATTTATATAATATCGTTATATATTTATGTGCTTTTCAATAATATTTTTTATACTATAAAAAAAGTTAATTTAAACTAAATTTAATCTTCCATTTCAGAAGGTTTTAATAAACCACCAACTTTACTTGCCTCTTCTCTTTGTAATCGTTCTCTTTCTAACAATTCAGCTTCTTTATCATCAGCAAACAAGTAATCTGTTGGATCCCCACCATATTCTTTAATTTGAACTAAAAAGTCTCTTAAAATGCCTGTGAATTTTGTTTCATTATCAAAACTACTAAATAAAACTTGTAAGAAGTTTGAGACTTGTTCTTTTTGTAATTGAGTAAATGCATTCATCAACATGTTACCTAAATATTCTTTCAAAAATAATGCATTCGGTGTTCCACTAGGGGCAGCTTCTGGTGGATAAATTGGCTCATTTATCTTCTCCTTAACGACTAATTCCAACATCTTTGATAAAAGTTTTGTTTGAAGCTTAAAGCCGGCTTTATGATCTGAATCTGTTAAGACATAGAAAACATCACTTATTATTGGGAAATAATAGTGCCTATAAAAACCAATGGCAAATTGATTCTCTGGACCCAATTTTTCAATATTTAATAATAATTCACAACATAATGTTAAACCTGAATTCTCAACATCTCTGTTATTGTGTTTAAAGGCCCAAAGAATTGCATCAATAAAGGATTGAAAAGATTCTGGCGGAAATTGTAATAACGCATTGAAACCCTTCAAATCGATTTCTCTCAATAATTTATAAAATTCAACTCTATGTTCAGGATATTCAGTAAAATCTTTATTGATCATAGATAGCGTACATTCAAAAACATTTGCTAGGATTAAAACGATTTCATTTGGAATCATTGGTCCAACTTTGTCAACTAAAGTTGATAAGCAATTTAAAACTTCAGCATCTCTTGCATCTGGAACATTTGTTTTATAATCCTCAAGAATTGCAGCCAGTAAGTTAGGAACCAAATCTCTAACAATCTCATGCTCATTATCTCCTTTTGAAATATAAGTTTCTAATAAAATTAAAATTTCTTTCTTGATTGTTCTCCAACCTCTAACTTTTGGAGTTTTAGTAGCAATTAAACCATCACTTGCAACAGCACCTGATATTAATGAGGAAACCGCTTTATAAAGTGATAACATATCAACATAGATCAAACCTAATTGTGGATAAAAATTCGGACCCAAAGGTTTACAAACAGAAACATTGGTTTTGATAATATTTGCAATAATTTTAACAATTTCGGGATTTGATAAAAGTTGAGGATCTTCACCTGCTTGTTGAACAACTGTTGACCATGCAATATTTGGTAGTTTCATTAACTCACTTAGTAACTTTTCCCTGACAACTGGTGAATTTTGTGCAGAAATAATTGTACCACATGCTTCATAAAATGTATGAACTTGTTGAGGTTGCAAGTCGGATGTTGTTTCTTGAATATTCTTAATTATTTCTTCAATAAATGGTCTAGTTTCACCAGATTGCTGAATGACAAAATGTCTTTTACATTTTTGAGTAATTTTTATGAACGTATCACATGCCATATCTTGAACACCTTCATGAGTTTCATGCATGAATTCGAATAATTTATTAACGACAGTTTTCAAAAATTTCCAGTGTGCTCTTAAAAATCTTGGATATTGACCGACAATATACATAATATTTGATGCAACAACTGCTTTATTGTCTTTACCTCTTTTCATTTCGGTTAAAGCTAAAAGATCTTTGATAACTAAAACTAAAAATCTTTTCTCTCTTTCTTCATCCATAGAACCAGAAATTGAACCAATTGCCCAACATAATGTATTAATATTGTGCCATGACCATTCAGAGCCATCAATTTGACTCGCCAATTTTGCTGACATGATTTGTTCAGTATCATCAACATCTAAATGAGTCAAATAAACTAAAACTTCTCTAATTGATTTATATAATTGGATTGTATCACTTTCTTTGACAAATTCTCTAACAATTTCACCTTCATCATTTTCAACAACTAAAACTTCTTCTGGTCTAACAATATTTTCAATCATAACGACTCTTAATTTTGATAAAATTTCAGTATAGATATCCTTACGTAAATTTCTATTTCTTAATAATTCAGGATTTGGTGCACCTCCTCTTGAACTGTATTGTAATTGTAATAATGCGGATGAATTTTGTACGGGTAAATTTTGAATTTCAATATACAAACCATTAACCATTTTAGTCCAATAATCAAGACATGTTTTAAATAATTCTCTTTCTTCAATCCTTGATAATTGAATCAAATATCTATGAGATGCTAAAAGTAAATCTCTCAATTGCAGATTTTGTTCAACTGCAGTTAAATGATTCGATAAAAAGGTAACTAAATACATTGCTAAATCTTGCATAAATTCTTGATCAGCAGAAGTTGAAAATTTATAAGTTTTCTTTAAATCAAGATCCAATGGAATTATTTCTAAAATAGATTTCATTGACAAGCCGAACATTTCAACAAACTTTGGGTCATATTGTGGAGCGATTAATTGAGAAATTTCAGTCAAACATTTAATTGTAACACATCTGAACATGTCAACTGGTAAAAATTTAGTTATCAAAAGTGGTATTAATTCAGTTTCAAAGTTATAGCCTGCAGGTATCCAATGAATGTATCTCAATAAACAGTTCAAAGTTGCAGTAATTAGGGAATTTTTGTTTGCTTTATCTAAAACTTCAAAACAAAGTTGGAAAATTTGTTGAAATTCATTACTCATACTAGTTTTCAAATTTCTTGCCTTTGCCTGTGTCATTTGATCAGCTGAAAAATCTATAATTTCTTCAGATAATAATTTTAAAATAATCATATTATTTTCACAAACATTGAAGCCCGCTTTACTTGATTGAACAATTTCAGGTATAAAGTTTGGCCAGTTTTGGGGCCAATCTTGTTTAACAATCTGGACTAAAGTCAAATCGCACTTATTAATTAAAGCTCTTTCAGTCTGAAATTGATTATCATCATCACACATTGAAATAATCATTGATGCAATAAAATTTCTAATACCTAATCTTTGGTCATCAGGTAGTGCTTTCCATTTTGTTTTGATTAAATTATTCAAAATTGATAAACCTATATATTTAGTTTCAGTATCCCTTGCAAACTGCAAAATTTTATCAGCTCTTGTCCACGCATCTGGATGGTCTTGGAACTTTGTAAGTATTATTTGAGCTTGTTTTTGATCCTCACCTTTACCACGGTAAAAGGTTTCAACTACTGTATCTAATGCAGTAATATCAAGATCTTTTGAAAAGTCTAAAATTGAATCCATTTTTTTAAAAAAAAGGGTGGTTGTATTAATAATTCAATTCTTGTCAAAATCTAAATAATTGATTAGTTGTTTAACTTTTAAATATATATTCTGTTGTGGAAAAAATTAAATATATTAAAAATAAATTAACAATGAAAATTATTTATAATTAATATTAGATTAGATTTAACAAATAATAATAGATTTTTAAATGTCGTAGAGATGGAGAAAAAGTGATTTTAAAACTAAATCAATTGTGGAACTGTGCTGTGTATGTGTCTGGCCAGAATTAATAGACTGACGTGTTGTTGCTTCTACAATAGGAACTACTTGAGAGCATATGATTCGTCCAAGTGGCGAAATCGATGTTTCAAAAATTTAAGAAAATAAAAATACATAAAATCACAATACTTATGTGATCCGTGCACCAGAAACAAACATGAATTAAATAGTTGCCGGATTGGGAAAATAATTGAAAATAATTATTTTACATACAGGAATGGTATCTATCTACTTATATTTATATCTATGTTTGTCTCATCAGACAAAAAGTTGGTTGCTTTGTCGAATTAAACGGGATTTCCTTTTATCACCTGTGGTTTTATCAGCAATAATTTTTAGAGAATCACCTTCTCCTACACTGATCTTGGTTTTCATGTTATCTACCCGTTCCCTTTCATCTTTTAGACGTTGCGAGAACTCATCAACACTTTCTTCTTTGATAACTGCTTCATCAAGACACAGTCTTCCTAAACTTCCACGTTGAAACATTTTAACAAGTTCCAATGCACATCCAACATAGTTTGTTTTTAGTTTGCCTTCAGATTTACTTCTATTTTTTGTAATTCGTCCCACACCATCCAACAATTCATAGACATCATTAGTTGGATGCTTTGAATATCTTCTATACATTCTACCAGTTTTATCTGTCAAATTCATAATGTATAACAAATAATCAATTGCAATAACAGGATCAATACCTGTTGGCGTGACAGTTCCAATTAAATAAAGACTTAACATTGTTTTAATATCATTCACTTTTGGTAATAAAACTCCAGGTGTATCATATAGTAAGATTTCAGGTTCCTTAGATATTCTAATAATTTCGCTTGTATTTCTTGTAACACCTGCATGATTACCAGTTTTAGCCACTTTCCTAAAATTTTCCATTTGCAAACCATTTTTCCTTAATCCGTTAACTAAGGTTGATTTACCGACATTTGGCATACCGACAATCATTAATCTTAAACCCAATGGAGGTGGAGGAAACATTTCACTATGTTTTTTCTTCAAGAACTTCAAAACTTTGGTAATATTACCAGTTTTTCTACAGTCAATTGCTAAAAACTGCTCATTTCTTTTTTCATGCCATGATTTAAGTAAATTAGACGATACAGAAGATGAATCAATTTTTGTATATAGAATAATCTTCTCTTTATTTCTGAAAATCTTATCAATTAATACATTCGATGTACCCAATGGGGACCGTGAATCTCTTAATTCCACGACAAGATTAATTTGTGGTGCTAGTTGTTGCATGTGATGTAACGCCTTTGTTTGATGTCCTTTAAGTTGTGCTAGTAAAACATTATAGTCTGGATATTCTGTTCTTGGAATGAATGCTTCTCTAGCGGCCAATAATGCTTTTTGGGCTATAGCTGCTTTATTGTTCATCTGTTTGTGGGTGATTCTTAGGTAGAAAGGAACCAAGTTTTAAAGTAGTATAAAAAGTTTAACATTTTATTATTATAACGTTTTTTCATTTTTCATATCATTTTTTTTTCAAGTTGGTCTTAAATTTTTGAAGCTTTTCACTTTTACATTTTTTAAATTAAACAGTACTATTACACATAATTTTTTTTAAGAAACAAACCAAAATATGCCATTAATATTATTTGCTGGATTTCCATCATCAGGAAAGACAAGATGGTCCCATAGACTAGTCCATGACTTGGAAAAGAAAATCTTATCTTTAGAACCAAATCAAGAAGGTTCAAATTTTAAAGTTATCTTACATACAGATGAATCATTGGGTATAAAACATGAAATGTATCGTGAATCAAACACAGAAAAGGCGGCTAGAGCAACACAAATGTCTGCAGTTAAAAGAGATATTTCGAAAAATAATATTGTTATTTTGGATTCAATGTCATACAACAAAGGATTTAGATATCAATTATTTTGTGAAGCTAAATCTGCATATACGAGTAATTGTCTTATACAAGTTATTTGTCCAACGAGTAAATGTTTTGAATTAAATAATGAAAGAGCTGGAGATGACAAATGGGATGGTGAATTATTAAAACAGATGATTGCGAGATTTGAAGAACCAGATGGAAGTAAACGTTGGGATTCACCATTGGTTTCCATTGCATATGATGATAAAGAGTTACCATTTGAAGAAATTTGGGAAATAATTGCATTAAGAAAGGGTCCAAAACCCAATTTAGCTACAGTTCTTAAACCTGCAATTGGAACCAACTATTTACAAGAATTAGATAGATTAACCAACCAAGTCGTGAGTGACATTGTTGCATACCAACAAATCGATACTTTTGGAACATTGAAGATCAAGAACATTGATGATAGTGTCTGTTATGCAGAAGTGCCTAGTCTCCAGGTATCTACTGCTGCACTACAGAGAATAAAGCGGTCTTTTGTAGGACTCAACCGTGTGAGAACTGTGGACAGCCACCGTATCATTCCTCTGTTTGTAGAGTATCTCAATAATAACTTGGCTGCATTATAGGACTGTATATTTTTATAGCATAGGATAGAGTAAGTACAGCATGACAAATCATTGCCCGGACTAATGCAAAACCCGCGCATTGTCTGATCTGTTGTACACAAAGATTCAACACATTCAGATTTCAGATTTCAGATTTCTCGTTTCTGGCTTTTGTTTGGTTTGCGGCGACTTTTGCATTTGGGTCTGGGACAAGACAAGCTCAGCTTTTTGCAGTAGGATTTGGGGATTTTCTCCACTTTTGCCACTTTTAATTACAAGCATTACAGGGACAGCACAAAGAGATAGGGAAACTGCATTTATTGCCATCATCACTGCCTCCAGAAACACAGCTACTTATTCTTGACCCTCGATAGCTAGCCAAACTCGATAATCTACAATAATCTTCTTTATGGAGATTAAATATTTTACATTCCTCTATGCATATACAAAACAACAACAAAAATCCCAATAATCCCGATTTTAATTATTTGAAAAACCCAAGCTTGAACAATTCAACCCCAAGTCCTGTTCGAAAAACTACTACTAATACTACTAATATTTTTATTAATAACGATAACATAATTAATAATACGAATAAGAGAAATAGATTACAAAAGCCTTTATCGACTTCTCCATCATTTCATATAAAAAGACAAAATTCACAGTCTTCGATAAATAACCAAACACCAAATAAAAGACCTACTACTTTTTATTCAACTATTACATCGAATCCTGTTGTTATATCTCAATATCCTTATTTAAACAACAATAATTCTCATTTACAACAACCTTTATTAAATAGGTTATATTATAGACACAGTAACGATTCAACTATTGCAACTGTTTCAACTAATAATTTAAAAAATACTAATAATATTAGTAATACTACTACTACTACTACTAATAATAATAATAATTTTAACCCATCAAACTATATTACAAGTAATTTCAATTTTAGTAGTACTCTGAAAAGTCAAACAAACTCCAATACAACTTTAAATTTTAAACCACAACACTACAATTTAATACAATCTTCAATTAACAGAAATTCAAATTCTAGTTTAAATTTCCTTCCTATATTAAAAAACAATAAAGTAGCATCACAGGTTCAATACTCTGATTTATCAATTAATTCACCAATAAATCAAAACCAATCACTAAATAGTTATTATACTAAACCACATCAACCGCTTAGTAATCAAGTCAATACTCAATCTTATTTTTTTGAATCAACAGAACCAAGAAAAGATACAATAAATAGCACAATGAACAATCAAGATATAAATTCAATTCAATCTCCTCAATCTCAACCTCATTCCCAACCTCGCTCTCAACCTCAAGCTCAACCGCAATATCAGCAGCAGCAACATCAGCCACAACAGCCACAACAACCACAACAACCACAACAACCACAACAACCAGAACAGCAGCAACAACAGCGAATAATACTGTCAGAAGAAGATCAGATATTAATATCTAATTTACAAGAGACTTATAAATCAATTTTAAAGTTAGAAGTTGAAACTCAACAAGGTTGTGCAGACGTCAATCAAAAATTATTAGATAATAATACAGGATCAGATTTGAATACTGAATTATGGTTAGTTTACAAACACGTTATACAATTATTGGATCATTATTATGATTTTCTACTTTATGCGTTATCACCAAGCCCAACAAGGACAGGTAAACCTCTAGTATCCAATTATAGAATACTGAAAAGAATGTGGGTCTATGGAATTGTTGCATTTTTAGAAGTGTTAAAAAATGTAGTTGCAATCTTTGTTGAACATGAAGTATGTGCTTGTTTTGTGTCTTATTCCTTTAATATAATAAGTTGTTTGACAGACCCCGAATTAGGTATTGAAAGCTGGTGGGCTGAAAAATTAGGTGATTTAAGTAGAATGGCAATAGCACTGTATCCTGCAAGATACATGGATTGGAAAATGTCATCGGTTTACTGGTATCAAGAAGCAATTAAAACTCAATTTGGACATGGTAAAATTTATTATCATATGTGCTCTGTTGAAAATGACAATTTGGAAGCATTAATGTTGATTGGTAAGGGAGTTAATTGTAGGGATCCATTTGTTCCAACTCAACAATATTTAAGAATGATTGTTGATAATGTTTGTTCTCAAAGAAACATGTTGACATCTGTTGAAATGGCAATGATTGATTTTGTTAAAATTCATAAAATTTTGTTAATCCCAAGCTATAATATGAACGAAGAAATGATTAATATTGTATCACAATATTCATCAAAATTTGGTATTGACAATGCAAATATTGATTTTTTTCAAGTCAGAATAAATTTTGAAACAAATGATAGTAATGATAAATTAACATTTTGGTATCAAAAGGGTCCAAATTTTGCGCTATCAAATATTTACCACTTAATTGGATTTGGTGTATGTTCAAATCCATTCGCAAAATTATTTGATTTACCCGATGCATTAAGAGAAAGAAAGGATAAAAAGGATAGAAGAGAAAAGAGAAGAAGATCTAGAAGTGATTCAACAAATAATGATAATAATGCTTATCAATCAATTGACGCAAATGATTCAGACTTTATACTAAATTCTACAGCAAATATACTGACAGAAAAATACTGGTTTTTATTATTAGAACACATCAATAAAGGTGTGATTGAATTATCCATGAAGATTTTTAAACAATATTTATCAGGTCCAGTTCAAACTTCAACATCTCATACAATTATTTGGTTGTACTTTTTAATCAGTGTTTGTGAATCAATTAAGCTATATCCATCTTCAAAACCAATGTTCTATAAATTATTCCAAGCCATTTTTCCTTGGAAAGTTTTGGTGTTGTATTTGAACGATATTTTGTGTATTGTTCGTTCAGTACCAGAACTAAGAAATAGATATAAACAATTTTTACAAAAGGTCCAATCAAGTGATGACAAGCAGACCTTTTTACAAATGTTCAATAATAATGAAACACTATGGGAAGTTTGGAAATGCTGGGGTTCATTATGGTTTGATAAAATTTGTCCAAAGGGGGATTATATCAATGTTTTTGAAACTGGTATAAAGAATAATATTTTTGATACTCCGTTATCAGGTGAAATTTATAATTCCTACGAAGATGGTGAACGTTACATTAGAATATTACTATTAGCTGAATACATTTGTCATAATTTCTTTGAATTTGGATTAAAAAAATCAAATAATATTTTCAAATTTGAATTCCAACCAAACTCTATTGCGATGGATGAATCAAATTTAATTTATTTTACGTATTTCATTGGTGATTCAAGACTACAGCCATTACTTAAATCCTCAGGATATCAAATAAATAAACCAAGTAATAGTAATGAAGATGGAAAAGTGAAAGTGAAAGATTTAAAAACAGGAGATAATAAAGTAGAAACAGGCGAAATAGATGAAGAAGATGAAGAAGATGAAGAAGATGAAGAAGAAGAAGAAGCAGAAGAAGCAGAAGCAGAAGAAGCAGAAGAAGAAGAAGAAGAAGAAGAAGAAGAAGAAGAAGAAGAAGAAGAAGAAGAAGAAGAAGAAGAAGGAGAGGAAGGAGAGAATGAAAAAAATGAAAATGAAGAAAGAGAAGAAGAAGAAGAAGAAGAATATAATTTTGATAAATGGACAGGAGAGAATACTTTTCCAAAACTACCAACATGGGATTATAATTCATATGGCTTTATGGCAGATTATATTAATAACCGATATCCAGCATCTTTGGCATATGTTTCAGGATTAAATTCCATTTCTCCGAATCTACATGAAGAGGATAACGAATATGAAGAAGATTCAAACGAAGATGAATATGAAGAAAAGAGAAGTAATGAACAATATCGAACACACGATGGAGAACAATACGAAGTTACATCAGAAGGTGAATCAATTAGCGCAAAGGCGCCGTTATCAGGTGGATTAGGTACTCTATCTGATGCAGGCAATGATCATAACATGACAATTACTTCAAAATCAAATGTGATTAGAGGTGATATTGGAGATTTTATGGATGCATCAATTACATTTATTTCACTGGATACAAACGTCTGGTTGAAACACTGTGGTAAAATATTTAAATGTGTTAGAGCACGAATTTTCAAATTAGCAATCCCATTAACAGTTTTCCAAGAACTAAGATCATTAAGAAAATCTAATGACAGTTTAGTTGCAGAAAGTGCAACAAGGGCAGTTATAATTGCGAGACAATTATATTCAGAAAATGTTATTTTAGCAATCAGATCAGATGGTACAACTGCATCCCATTTAAATGAGACAAGGGAATTTGAAACTAATGAAAGTTGGAGACTGAATTCAGATAAATTAATTTTACAAAGTATTAAGTTAAATGATGAATTTGGTAAGAATTTATGTTTAGGATACGGATATTCAGTTGGCGAATTGCCTAAATTGCCAACATTTGAAGAACCAGGTAAAATAGCAGGCGTCTACAATGGATCGTACCAGGGTGGATACTCAATATTACATTTTCCAACTACAATGAATCCAACACCACCTCCTCCGACCCTGGCATCTACATCTTTACCAGTATTAAATGGTATTACAAGTGCTAGAGTTATTACATCGAACAATAGTCTTTGTCCTACCAGAAATGATCCATACGCAAGACAATTTGAATATAGTACATCACCACTTGATACATCAGGTACAAGGGGTGAATCATTAAGACCAATATTTGTTTCGTCAAAGACAACAACATTATCTAAGGCAGAAGCTAATGAATTCAGATACAATATTCTTATCACTGATGATCATGAAATGAGTTTACGTGCTGAAGCAATGGCTTTGAAACAAATGCGCAGTTCGGAGTGGTTCAAAATTGTGGAAAAACTATCTTTTGGACGTTGTTATGATTGAGCAGAGTTTTATATGATTACTTTCTCTCCTTGTACTTTTTGTACTTTGTGTTTGTTTAACGTTTTATCCCGTTTTAACCCGCTTTTTCGAAATGTAGTGTCATCAAAACCTCTTCCATCTTAGGGAACTGAAAACCGAGATGGACTCTCGCTTTTACCGTTTTAGGAAAGTGTTTTCAAAAGATAAGTGGCTCATAAGGGGTGGTTTTGATAGTGTTTTAACAGGCTGATGTTCCGCATTTTATTAGTATATAAAGAAGATAAAGAATAAATTGCCAATTTTAAAAATTCGGAGAGAAAATTAAAAAAAATTAAATAGAAATTCACTAATTTTCATGACTATCGATGTACAACCTTTTATCCATTTCCACTTCCAGAAAATGGATTGTTAAAAAATTATAAAGACCATTCACTTGAAAAAAGAATCCCACAACAAACAATTGAAGATGAAATCACATCATTTGTTTCAAAACTTGAATCAACTCCAGGATTCGATTCAAATTTAAAGTTCGACACATCAAGACATATTATTTTTAATCCAGAAAGTTATAAAATAACCAAAACTTTCACATTAGATGACTTAGAAATCAGCAAAACACACATCAAACCATTAAATAACTTTGGTGCTGCATTTCCATTCAAATTGTTATCACAGGAAGCTGTCAACATGTTACTATGGGAAGCATTTCAACCTGAAGTTATTAGAAAGTATGCAAGACTGCCAAACTTAGCAACAGACACAACAAGACTGGATTTTCATGTTGGCAATCATTTTAAATGTGCACCATTTACTGCAGCATTAGCAAAATCAGAAGAACTGTGTAAAATTGTATCAAATTTTGTTGGCTATAAATTGAAACCTGTTTGGGACACGGATCTAGTTCAAATTAATGTCTCATTAGCAACAAATGATTTGGAAGAACAATTGACCAACTTTCCTCAAACACAAAAAGAAATTGATATTGAATTGAAGAGACAAGATGCTAGCGATGGTCAAGATATACCATCAACTGTGGGTGTTCACTATGATTCAATTTCTATTCCTTTGGTTATTATGTTGGAATTACCAGAAGAAGCACAAGGTGGACAAACAACCATTCTTACAGGTAATAACACGGCAACTAGGGTTCCCGAACCACCGGTTGGATCTGGTGCAATAATTCAGGGCAGGGTTTTGAGACACTTAGCTTCAAAGCCAGTTACAAATCACAATAGAATAAGTTTTGTTATTTCATATGCAACTGGCGTTGAAGGTGAATTAGACAACTGTGTTATAACCAGCATCAAACCATCAGTATTACCAAAGAATGAATTCAATCACTTCTATAGAGATTGGGTTGATTTCAAGTTTACCAAGTTGGTAAACCATCTGAAGTTAATTAAGCAAAATGTTGTTGATGATTATGAAAGTGATAAATGTTTCGACCAAGAAGAATTTGTTGAGAAATGCATGAAGATTGAAGACTATTTTCATGGAATTTATAAAGAAATGGAGTGTGTTGACAATCCACCATATCCACCACCATTATTTAATACTCCATATAATGAACTTTGATAGTTTATTTCCTCGTTTATATCCTCTACTTTAGTATAATTGCCAGATTTTATTTATTATTTATACTTGTCTAAAATATGCTATTATTGTATTTATTCATATTCACCTTAAACTTTCATCAGCCATGCATCAAAATTCAGATTTATAATTTCAGCCCGCACATTTTTCAGTCTTACATCAAGAAAAAAACAACAACAATTCAAACAAAGCCTTGATTGAGTAACATTCATATTGTACTGTTTGAACAATGTCAAATAATCAAGAAGCAGTAACTAATTTAGATGAAGATTTAAGAGCATCAAGAGAATTAAAGTACAAGAATCCTGAACTTCAAAATGATGTGAAACAATGGATTGGACAAATATTAGGCGATGATCAAGAATTGCCGTCCGATTTTATGAATTCAGATTTAATAGAAAACTTAAAATCTGGAGTATTGTTATGTAAATTATTGAACAAAGTTTATCCAAATTCAATCAAATATAAAGAAAGTAATTTTCCCTTTGTTCAAATGGAGAATATTGAAAAGTTTTTAAACTTTTGTAAATTTAAAGGTATGCAACATGACGAATTATTTCAAACTATCGATTTATATGAATACAAGGATCCATATCAAGTTTTAATGTCATTGCAATCATTATCACGTATAATAAATATTGAATTTCCGAATAAATTTCAACTTGTTGGTCCAAATATTTCAAAGAAGCATGAAAGACCAAAAATTCCACCAAAGCCGAAACATTTGGTATTAGGTCAAGGTGGTGTTCCTTGGAGTTCCATGGAATATGGTTATATGAACGGAAGTAATCAAAAAACTGAAAATATTGTTTTTGGAGGTCGTAGAGATATCATTCGTAAATAATTGCTTGACTGACGAGTATTTGAGGATTATACACCTTTTTTTATATAATTAGGTATTTTTACTAAATACTATGCAAATTTTACATGTATGGGGTATATTTATTTATATGACTAAAAGCTTTTGTGAAATTTTATTTATCAAACAGAATAGCTGAGTTGGAACTAACTTTCCAAAAGAATTGAGAATTGTCAAGAGCTATGGTATAATTTGGATACTAATGCTTATTAAAGTTTCCATTGCTTGTTGTTCAGTATATGTTATTTGGTGCAAATTTACTCTCTGCATTTTTGGTGGTCTGGGCTTGTATTTACATTTTCACAGCTTCAGTGAAGAAGTGTTTGTTATTAATTCATCATCTTCAAGTTGCAATACTGACTTCCATATTCCATCTGATGATGAAATAGTAAGATCTTTCTGTTTGCCTAGTGTTAACACTCTAGTTGTTGAATTCACATCTTTCTTTGTCTACTACTGTTTAGTACTTTTACCAAGATTCTGCGCCAATCATGGTACGTTTATCGTAAAACTGTAACCACTTAAACCTCACACTACCCTTTTAAAAATATCATTTCTTTTATAACCATATTACACACTTATTTCGTTAAAAATGAATAAAAAATACATTTATGCAAATTACATAGTAAATTTGTCCAATAATTAAATATAATCAGTAAACAGTTTTCCATTCAAATCAACAACACCATTTACAAAATTTCCCAATTTAAATTTATCGTCAACAGACTCTGAGTCCATTCCTAAGCCAGTATAGTCAATTAAATTCAAATCACATTTTAGCTGTTTCAAAATATGAAATATACTATCATTTATATCAACATGTAAAATTCTTGATCTAAATTGGTTAGAAATTTCAAAGTATTGTTCAATATCTTCCACTTTTAATCCCGATGATAAAATAATTACTAAATTTGGATAATGTGAGAGATAAGTTTGAATATCTATACCATCTTCAAATGTTTCATTGTATTTGGATATTTGAGATAATAAATTCGATGTTATTGTTAATGAAATAGAAATATTTTTATCTTGTTTAAATTTTAAGTTGTTATTAACAATTTCATTTGATGTAACGTTTTGTGGGGTAAATATTTTTTCTTCAATTGTTTTTGTTAAATATTTATAAGATCCATATGCTAATCCAGCTAGTGTAACTGATGCAGCTACTAGCTTTAAAGTGTTTGATTGGGTTTTTTTGTTTGTCGGCATGTTTTATTTATAGAAAAGTGGAGATGTTGAGCGCATCAAACTATATTTTAGAAAGACATTAATTTCTTACAAGGCGCAGGCATTTTAATTTTGATTTATACCAGCTTTTTTACTATTTTGTTATTAAAAAACGATTTTTATTAATTATACAAATTTGTTTATTTATAAATTGTAAAGTGTGAAGTGTAGAGTGTGTGCTACAATTAAATAGCTATTCAGTAAATTAGTTGAATCAACTACATTATTATTAAATTTTTTCACGTTCTGAACCATGCTTGTCGGAGTCTACTTCTAAACCTTTTAATCTATCGTGAACATCTTGTGCAGTAAGGTTACCCCTTAATTCTTGTTCTTTTTCTAAAACTTTGAATAAACCTTTAAAATTACCAGCTCCAAAACCGTTATGATTATTTCTTTGGATGATTTCAAAGAAGAAAGTTGGTCTTTCAAAAATAGGTTTTGTAAATAATTGTAGTAAGTAACCATTTTCATCGAAATCAATTAAAATACCATTTTTTTTAATGTCTTTTAGATTTTCTTTAAATTTTGGATGCTTACTTAATTTTATCTTTTTTTCAATATTGTCATAATATTCTTCTGGTACATTGATAAATTCAACACCATTTTTCTTCAATTTTTGAATTGTATCAATTATATTATCAACTTGAATTGCAATATGTTGAATACCTGGTCCATTATTGAATTCAATGAATTCTTCAATTTGTGACTTTTTCAAGCCGATTGCAGGTTCATTGACAGGCAGTTTAACAACCTCATTCTCAGAAGTCATAACGGTTGATTTAAGAGCGGAAAATTGAGTGAAAATTTGGTTTTCATCAACTGACCAATATTTATGAAAGTTTAAATTATTCTTATAAAAGTCACAAGTTTCAATCATTTTGTTCCAATCTTGATTTTGAACACAATGATCAATTGAGCCTAAATGAACTTTAGAATCATCATTAACATCATATAATTTAAATCCAGGTAAAAAGCCTCTATATTTTGTCCTATCAATGATGGTATGAATTAAATCATTTTCAGCATTAATAGTTAAAAATTTAATAGTACCAAATTCATCATTCATAATTGTTGGTTCATGTGATTGTAAAATCGATAAATTGCCTTTTTTAGATAAATTACTAATTAACAACTCTAAATTATTAGATTTTAAAGCAACATCCTTAACCCCATCACCATGCGTTGCAATATGTTTATGAATGTTATCAATCAATTGATTTTTTGGTTGTTTGTGTAAAGGTCTGATTGCTCCCATGAAAAGGAAAATTACATTTCCATTTTTAATAGCGGTTGCAGAAACATCTCTTTCACCCGTTTCTAAACCCTTATAAGCATACAATTGAAAACCGAAAAGTTTGATCATATAATTAGCTACTAATTTAGGAGAGCTTACATAAAAAACTACATGATCGAAATCATGACATATATGGGTATCTTTAGGAGCGATATCAAAGGTAATGGTCATTATTTACAGCAAAAAAACGTGTTGGATATGAAGGAAAGAAAGAAAAAGTAAAGGAAAGGAAATCAAACAACTCCAGAAAGGGCAAGTTTGCCTCACAAACACAGCTTCACCATGTTGAAAACAAGGTTGGCCAGAAAACAGCAGTTTCCCCAAAACGGCAACTCGGCGCTCAGCCTCGGATGCCGGAGTTACAAAAAGCGGGCGTCGGCAATCTGTTGTGTTTTTTCCTGAACGCTACCCTCCCGCTTGTTGACACTTTCATTCTCCACTTTGGCAATTACGCCGTTTCTGCCTATTGTTACTCTTTTCTTGAATATGGCCGAAACAGATTGAAAAGCTGACTAGCCAGAAGTACAGAATGCACACATTGGCACTTGGAACACCCAGTCCCATCTTTGCAGGATAACTATAAATACTTGACTATGTTTTCTTTGTTTTTCATAATTTTCTCCTTTGCTTTGTTGTTTCGGTACCACTTTATTACAGAATATAATAACAGTTGCTTTCTTTCTCTGCTATTAGTTCTCTTTACTTTCCTTAACCTTCAAACAAGTTATCTATCAACAAAATGAGTTCCGCAATCGCTCAATTGATTAAAGCTCAAACCAACAATGCTGCTGATGGTACCGGTATTGTCAAACTAGTGGAAATCACTAAAAATTTCCTCAGTCTTGAATCAGTTCACCAAATACCAAGATCATTAGTTAATTATGTTCAGAACCAGCAACAATCTCAATTTGGTTCTTATCCCGACGAAAGCGATGTTGCTCCGTCTGCTGTATTCTTGGCAATTTTTGTTATAATTGCAATTGCTCATGGTCTTTTATTTGCAATTAATTTCAAAAGAGGTCATAAATTTTGGTTATCTCTAGGATTCTGTTTTTATGCCACTTTAAGGTGGATTGGGTTCGCCTTGAGAATTGTTTGGGCAAAGGATGTTTTCAAATTACATGTTGGTATTACTTCTGCTGTTTTATTAGTTTTGCCAATTGTCTTTTTGGCTTCATTTAACTTAGTGCTTGCTCAAAGAATTTTTACTTGGAGACATCCAGTTTTTGGTAATAATAGATACTTTTGGTATCTTATGATAGCTATCTATTCTGTTGTGATTGCAGTTGTCGTGATGACAATTGTTGCTGGTGTTGTCCCATATCTTTATTTTTTATCACGTTCAAATTATGATATGTGTCGTAATGTCGTTAAAGTTACTTCAGTTTTGATTACTCTTTATTCATTATTATCAATTGTCTTTGTTGTATTTACCTACATTTTGCCTGTTACTCAAAAGAATAAACATGCTTTAGTTTATCAACCATTTTGGATTAAATGTTTCCATCCATTTTATTTCCCTCCTCCAAATGCACAAAAAGAAGGTGAAAGAGCATTTGCTGAAAAATATGCACATGATGAAAGAACTCCAAAAAGAACAATCGTTGGTGGTGGTTTGGATAGTATTGACGAGAAAGGTTTTAATGAAGTTGATGAATTAAACCAATTTGATCAAGCTGGTGAACAAAAGTTTTCTTTAAAACATAATATTTCAATTGGCATTATTACTATCACTTCAATTTTTGTGTTTATCGGTGCATTATTCAGATGTATCGGTTGCTTTATTGATGACACTTTTGTCAATCAAAGTTGGATATATGATCCTGTTGTCATGTATGTTTTATGGGGTGCATTGGAAACAATCTGCAATATCCTTTATTTGGTTGGTAGAATCGATTTAAGATTCTATAGACCTGATGATTTTTCAAAAGAAAATAAAGCATTATTTTTTTCAAATTCAACACCGATTCATAGCAATAATGATGAAGCAAAGGAATTTGAAAATACTTCTTCCCATCAAAGTTTTGAAACAAAAGTTTAATTTCCACAAATAATTTCAATCTTTTATTATGTACCTACTTTGATTAGTTGCTTACATCTATTAATTGCTCTTTATTTTGCTTTTTGATATAATCTTTCTTTCCAATTTTTTCTAACTTCAGATTTTAATACTTCTTGTTTCTTTTGCTTATTGTATAATTTATAATTTTTAATAGTTTTTAAAAAAAAAACGATGTTTCACACGTCAAGCAATAAATAATAAATAATTACTAATAAATACAGTATTAAGCAATATGCTACACCGGAACCAACATGATAATTAAAAACTTGGATTCGCGAAATTATCTATCTGTATACATCTGAAATTTGTTCTTAGCAAACACAATGGTTGTCCCCTCTATCCCTATTCCAGTGCATTTTCCAAAAATAACACCACATGTATGGAACAAATTAACTTATTTTTAGTAACATTTAATTGCGGCAAGAAAGAACCTTTAAACTCTCAATTTATAAACTCAATTAATGATAGAATTCCCTTGAACTTATCAAATTTGTACATCTTTGGATTTCAAGAAATATCCTCACTTTTAAATTCAACCGATGATACATTAATCTATAAATATTTAGACATTATTAGTAATAATTTAATTAATTGCTTATCCAAAAGATTTAAGAACAATGATTTTGAACTTGTAAGTATTAACAATTTTGGATCAATTGGTTTAATTATCATATCCCCATTCAAAGAGAAAGTTTCAAACATAAATAATTTAGCCGGATACCCGGTTGGTCATTTGTTAACAAATTTGAAAGGTGGTATAGGTATTAATTTGGATTATGAAAACGTGAGATTATCATTTATTTGCATGCATTTAAATGCAGGTGATACATTAAGTCGTTTGTTAAAACGAAATGATGATTTGAAGAATATTTTATTAAACTTGCTAGAAAATGAGCCTGATAATCATTGCTTTTTAATGGGCGATTTTAATTATAGAACAAGTGGTGGTTATCATTTCAGTGAACCTTCTGGAAATTTAGAAGTTGATGGAGAAACCGAAACTGAAGATCAATTAATTCAGGATGATGAATTATTAATCTTGAAAAAAAATAATATCATACTCCAAGATTTCCTTGAATCAAAGATAACATTCAAACCAACTTATAAATTTATTGTTGGTACCCAAAAATATAATTCAAAAAGGAAACCTTCCTATTGTGATCGAATTCTGTTTAAAAATTCAACAAATTACGAAGTTATTCAATATAATTCAATTGATAATTGTTTAATTTCTGATCATATTCCTGTTTATTTAATTATCCGTATAAATTCAGAATTCAAAACAAATCCAGGATTAAACTTGACTGCAAAAAATAATTACTCAACATCATTTGATTATGTACGTAAAGTTTCAAATTTTACCACAGGTATCTTAAGATTAATATTATTATTAACAACTACATTTAAGGGTAGGTTAATCCTGATTTTTTTATTTATAAGCTTGATTTATATATTATTTAAATAGTTTTATGTATATAGTTTATTGAACCTATTTTGAACCATATTTAGTTTTATTTAAATCAAATGGAAGGTACTTAAATTTAATCATATGTTGAATTTGTCTTCTCATTGTTAAAATGAATAAAATAATAAAGTAAGCAACTAAAATTGGCCAAAAGACAGGTACATCAAAAATTGGTATCAAGGAACAAATTAGTGCAATAATCGTAGAAATTGTAGTTTTCAACCAGAACCTAAATTCCGGTAATCTTCTGATAAATGGTTTAAAATCTTCATCATTTTCATCCATTTTACCAACACCTGATTCAACAGAATCATTTTGAATATCTTGTTCAATTGAAGGGTCAAATTTTGGTGTTAAGAACTTCAAAAACATATTAAGAACAAAGATAGCCCATGTATAACAAACAATATACCAACCTTCAACCCAAACGATACGTCCCATAAATGCTAGCATAATCAAGTATGATACAATCCATCTTGCAATTATGTGTGGGGTAATATAATCAAGAAATTGTCTGTTTAAAATATCAAACCTATGTCTATACATGTCAAATTGTGAACTACTTGCATTTTCATCCTCGAAATCCATCCTTGTATGATTAAATAAAGGTGTCTATTCAATTCTGTTAATGATTCTCCAAATAATAAACAACAAGTCATTTCAATATTCTCGAAGTTTTCATGAATTTTTCAATTCTCTCAACTTGATTTTTACCATCTATATTTCTCTTTTATTTGATCTTCTTTTTTGTTTGCAAAGAAATTCTAATTGATGTCAATAGATGCTCTACAGATATATAATGAAACGCGTTATGGAACATTGAATAATTTAGATTATAGATTAGAAATAGGAACGTTCCCAGAAAAGGCACATTCTACATCAATCAATACCCTTTCATTAGATCCATTAGATAATAGATTTTTAATATCTGGATCATCCGATTCTTCAATCAAAATATGGGATTTAAATGAAACTATTATTGAAAAAATGGATGGAGAAAAGCATGCAAAATTCAAACCTTCCGTTATAATACCACGCAAATCAGTGCATGATTTTGGTATAACTAAAGTGAAATGGTGGCCTGATAATGGAATGTGGTTATCATCATCTTTTGATTTTAGAGTAAATTTATTTGATTCTTCAACTATGTCTATTGTACACTCATTTAACTTAGGGGCAAGAGTAGTTAATTTTGATTTTCATCCGTTAGGTGATAATTCGATTGTTTCCTGTTGTTTAGATGGTGGCGTTGGAGGCGTAAAACTATTAGACTTAAGGACATTATCCGATACTCAAAATTTAGGTGGTGGTGGATTAAGCTCTGGTGGTGTGGGTTATATGTCAACTTGTATTTGGTCACCATCAGATTCAAATTTATGTCTAGGTGGCGGAATTAATGGCTCAGTTTATGGATGGGATATTAGAAGTTCGAATAAATATTTATTTGAGCTTGATTCAAACCAGACATCTGTAAGTATTGAAAGGAAAAAATTAACTAAAAATTTAAAAGATCCGAAATTAAAATCTAAAGCTCATTATGGATTGATCAACTCGATGTTATTTAATGATTATGGCACAGAATTGATAACTTTAGGTAACGATGAAAAACTGAAAATTTGGGATATGTGTTCATATTCAAACCCTATTAATAAAGGATTAAATTTTGGTCCATTAATCAGAAATAAAGTAAGACAAAATATTGATATGTGTTTAAGTCCATCACTGGAAACTGAAGTTTCGTTTCTTTGGGTGCCTTCAGATAGTGGAGAATTATTAATTTACAGGATGGATGATGGAAGTTTACTTGCTAGGTTGAATCGTGCAAGTTCTGATAGAATCAAGGGTAGATCATTTTCTATTGTTTCTTCAAAAGATAATCAAATACGTTATTATAGCGGTTGTAAAGATGGGAATATTTGTGTTTGGGGGTATGATTCACAAAAAGATATGCCTAACATACCAGTTTTTTTTGATAATGGTTTAGATGTATAGAATAATGTAATGTCTAAATAAGTACGAAACAAAATATAAAATATCGGCTTTTTAAGTTCATCACATTAGAATTTCCACTTCGGGACAAAACAAAGATTTAGTTTTTTCTATTTTTCATTTTTTTCCCATTTTTTCTCGTTTCTAACATGTTTTTTTTTTGGTTTTGTAACCAGTTTGTAATTGGTGAAAAAAGACTATCTTGGTCTTGTGTGTACTCCAAAATCATACTAAGATTTTTTAATAAGAAATATCCTGCACGTGATGTTCAAGTTACAAGTCTTGGTTATTCCCCAGAAAGTTTTATCTGCTTCAAGCGATCAATTCGTTGGTACTCCTCCAACCTTTAGTTCTGGTAATGTTGATAACAACGAAAACCTAAATTCCAATCTTGGTTTTGCCAATCCAAATAGTATTTTCAATGGCAATTCTCAACGTAATGAGGGGAACAATCAACTTGCTATTAGTACTCCAATGTATTTAAATAGATTTCAATCATTTAACCCAAATAGTAGTTTTGCGTATCAACAAAAACAGCAATTCAACAACAATAATAATAAAATTAAAAAGTTTTTGCACATAACATCAGCTAGTAATACTCTAGCAGATGTTGCAAGTGAAATCAATCAAAGGTTTTTAAAACTTTATCCTGATGAATCACCATTACAAATTTTAAAAATTCAAAATTTTGAAGAATGTGATTTAGATCCGGATTATACAGTTTCTTTAATTTTTGATGCAAGTAATATTTGTCGTGTTATTGTGGCAAATGAATTTAATGAACCTGATACGAACTTTTTAATTAATGGTAAACGTCAATTAACAGGTGATTTAAATAAAGTTATGAAAAAGGTTAGAAAATCAACAAATGCTAATAATTCTGTTAATTATTCCTCAATCTGGACATCATTTGATGAAAATGTTGAAAAGCCAACAAAATCTAATACAAAAAGTCATCATTCTTTGAATAAACCTTTAGGGGCAGAAGGTGATTCAAAAAACCCAAATATTTCATTGGCGATACCAGAGATTGATGATACTGTCATACACCCTTCAAAAAAAGAACGTTTGAAAAATGCTTCTCCAATTATTGCAGCAGGCTCACCAACAAGAATTACTTCTGGTATGTTAAGTATTAATATGCAGCCTGATTTATCCAAGATTGATTATGAAGAAGATATTAATGGCTCAATGTATGTCGAACAAGATTCAAAAAAATCAAGCGTACCATCTAAAGAAGATGTTTTAAAAAAACAAGGTAATCGATCAAAATCCACACCGAAGTCCAAGTCTAGTGATAATAATGAAACTCCATTTTTAAACCAATTAAATAATGAATCTTCAATTATCCATGAAGGTGATTTATCCAGTTCATCAATCAAAAATTTACATGCTCCAACTTCAAATGCTTCTTTAGTTGAAGAAGAAGATGAAAGTAATACTTCAGTTTTACATAATAAAAGACAGAAACAAAATCCAAATTCAAGTCCATTGGTAAGCAAAATTTCAAATCAAAAATATTCACCTTCATCTAACAATTTGGCTACACAAGAAAAAAAGGAATCAACTAAAAAGCAAGTGATTGAAAAGGGGAAAATGGAAAAAATGGTTCATGATAAAATTGAAAAAGAGTTAGCTAAAGTTAAAGCAATCCAACAAAAAGCTGAAAGGGAAAGGATAGCCAAAGAAAAGAAAGAAAGAATATTAAAAGAAAGGGAAGAGAAGGCGAAGCTATTGGCAAAAGAGAAAACAGAAAAAGAAAAAAAACTCAAGGAAAAAGAAGATAGGATTGCCAAAGAAAAGGTTCAACAGGTAGAGAAAGAAGGATTAGCTAAAGAAAAGGCTGAAAAGGAAAGAGCTGCCAAAGAAAAGGCTGATAGATTAGCAAAAGAAAAAGAAGAAAAGCTTGCTAAAGAAAAGGCTGAAAAGGAAAGAGCTGCCAAAGAAAAGGCTGATAGATTAGCAAAAGAAAAAGAAGAAAAGCTTGCTAAAGAAAAGGCTGAAAAGGAAAGAGCTGCCAAAGAAAAGGAAGAAAAACTTGCTAAAGAAAAGGCTGAAAAGGAAAGAGCTGCTAAAGAAAAGGCTGATAGATTAGCAAAAGAAAAAGAAGAAAAGCTTGCTAAAGAAAAGGCTGAAAAGGAAAGAGCTGCCAAAGAAAAGGCTGATAGATTAGCAAAAGAAAAAGAAGAAAAG
>JAJMCR010000006.1:77634-243697 GCA_030573095.1 Pichia paraexigua | reverse complement strand
GAAAAGGCTGATAGATTAGCAAAAGAAAAAGAAGAAAAGTTTGCTAAAGAAAAGGCTGAAAAGGAAAGAGCTGCCAAAGAAAAGGAAGAAAAACTTGCTAAAGAAAAGGCTGAAAAGGAAAGAGCTGCTAAAGAAAAGGCTGATAGATTAGCAAAAGAAAAAGAAGAAAAGTTTGCTAAAGAAAAGGTTGAAAAAGAAAGAGCTGCTAAGGAAAAGGTTTATAGGCTAGCTAATGAAAAGGCTGAAAGGGAGAGAGTAATTAAAGAAAAAGCTGAAAGATTGGCAAAAGAAAAGTCAGCAGAAGAAAAAGCTCAAATTGAATTAACTGCAAAAAAGGCCAAAGAGAAGGCAGACCAATTAGTTAAAGAAATTCTTCTAAAAAGTAAATCTGATAAATCTGAAAGACAATCTAAAGAAAAGGTGGATGAAGAGCTTGAAGCTATCAATTTGCTAACTACAGATGATATACCAGATGAAGCAAATTTAAACCGACCAGTTAAGCCAGTGAAGATTAAAAAGCTTACAATTAATTCATTAAGTCAATCTCCAAATGATAAAAAATCAAACAGATTTAGTAATACAGCTATTAGAAATGGTGAAATCAGTGGTGAAATTGATCAATCAAACATTTTACCACAAAAAAATAGAATGTGCGTTTCACAAGTTATTGATTCAGATTCAGATTCTAATACTTCTACGTCAGAATCTTATAGTGAATCAGATTCGTCAGACGAAGAAACTTCAAAACCAAAGATTGTAACTGCACCAAAAACTGTGAAAAATCCAATTACGAATCCACCAGTCAGTATTGATTCAGTATCAAAACCAATTGATTTAGCGGCATTGAAACAGGCATCTCCTGTTCCAACACCGGTTAATGGGTTAAAGAAGCCAGCTCCATACGCAAGTCCAACCAAATCTTCTCAACTTCCAATAATCACCAAAATTCCAAATGAATCAGCAAGTAAACTTTCGGGATTACCAAGTCTTAACGCATTTATTGATAGAACATTACCTGAAGTGAAAAAGAAACCTGCACCTAAACAAACACCTAAAAAGCAACAATCAGACTCAGAATCTGAATCGAATAATGATTCGGAGAGCGATTCAGATAGCGATTCAGATTCAGGCAGTGATTCAGATTCAGATTCAGATTCAGATGCTGATACTCCAAATAATTCCAAAATGTCAAAATTCATTAATGCAAGAATTGCTGGAAAAGTTATCTCATCAAAGAAAAATAAGTCGAAGGGTAAGAAAAATTCTGGTTTTAGTGCTCTTTTAAAAGATTCTAGAAAATAAATTATTTATTGTTTGTAATTATTATTATGTATTTGTTTATGTACTTCTATATTTCTTTTTATTATTAACTATTTTAGTTTTTCTATTTCCCTACTTTTGTAAAAATGGAAAATTATTAGAGATTTAGCAAAAGTTAAATTATTATAAATTGTAAAGCAAAGAAAAAAAGCATACTTGCGAGAAAGCTATATGGTTTATACATGAGTTTGATCTTCAACAAAGTCCAAAGCTCTTTCAGCATCTATATTACTAATTGTACTAACTTTATTATTGAACATAACACCATAGAATTTATCACTTACTTTTAACATTTCAGATCTAAAGGTGGTACAGATAAATTGTGCATTTTTTGATAGTTTATGGATTAGATTTGCAACAGCTGTTCTGTATTGTGCATCCAAATTCGAATCAATTTCATCAAATAAATAAAATGGTGCCGGATCACAACTTTGAATTGCTAAAATCAGTGATAACGCACATAAAGATTTTTGACCACCTGATAATTGTTCAAGTCTTTGTTGTTCATTCTTCTTTGAGTTAAATGAAACAGAAATTGAAATACCTATAAAGGAGTCAATCGAGTCTAAATTTTCTTTATCTTCTATATCATTGTCACCGTCACTCATACCTTCACCTGAATCATCATTACTGATCGTCTTATCTTTTAAATCTGGATATTGTGATAACGAAATTTGATTTCTGCCTTGATCTTTACCTCTCTTTTGAATAATAAGTTTACCCTTACCTGCAGGTACAAGTTGCTCAAAAATTTTTGAAAATCCAATTGATACTTCTCTAAATGCTCTAATTATTGCTTCATTTTTACGATTTTGTAAAACTTTTATCAAATGCTCAATTGATTCTTTTGCTTCATCTAATTCATTTATACGAACCGATAATGAATCCTTCTGCTTTGCGAATTTAGAAAATTGTTCCATTGCCTTTTTATTAACATGATTATACTTTTTAAGATGTTCATTAACTTTTGTAAGTTTATTCGATAATACTAATGTAGATTCATCTGAGAAAGCTGTTAAAGTATCTTCTGGCAAAACACCTAATTCTCCAATACTTCTTTCTAATTCATGTTTTCTATTTCTTAGTCGCAGCCTATGAACTAAACTCTTATCTGTTGATTTACCATAATCCTCAAATTTCTTAACAAACGATTCTTGAGCTTTATTCAATTTCGTAAGTTGTTCATGTCTTTCATCCAAACCTTCTTTAATATCCAATAAATCAATATTGATTCTATTTTCATCATTAGTCAATTCTATTTTTCTTTCTTCTAGCTTAGAAATCTTTGAACCTAGATCTTCAATTAAATATCCAGAATCCTTTTCAGTATCTTCCAGTTCATTCAACTCACCCTTCAATTTATTTAAACGTGGATACAGCACTTCTGATAACATTGTAGTAATTGATGAAATTTCTAATTCAATAGATTCAGTAAGTTGTAACAGTCTGGAATATCCATTCTCCAAATCTGGCAATTGCTGAGTAATTTCCTTTAAACTTTTTTTACATGCATTAGTAAATTCACTTTGAGAAAATGAAGAATTTAATTCGTCATTCAAGTTAGCAATTTGATTGTTTATACTATCAATTGACAGTTTGTTAATTTCAATTTTTTGTTCCATTGTTGAAACAATTAATTCATGCTTAGAAATTTCATTATCTAATTTTGATAATTTAGTTAACAAATCATCCTTTTCTTTCAATTTTGAATCTAACTCATTTTTTAATTTTAGTGTTTTTTCATAATTGGAATTGATTGAAAAATCTTTGGAATTAATATCTTCTTTTATTTTTCTCAAATCCTCTTTCAATTGAAAAATTTCACCCTTTGAAATCCTTAAATTTTTCAGATAATCAATTCTTGATACTTTAAAATCTCTAAAACCACCTGTTAAAACACCCTTATCACATCTATCACCATCTAAAGTAACTGCGCTAACGCCAAATTCGTTGGCTAACTCATGTCCCCTTTGAATATTAACACAAACAACAGTCTTACCAAACACCTGTCTAACTGCAGGTGCTAAGAAATCATCATAAGCAATCTTTTTGATTAATGGAACACAGTCATTACCATTTGGAAAAGTAAAATTGTCATTTTTCAGTCTATTCAGGGGTATAAAGGTTGCCCTACAATTTTTTTCTCTTTTTAATTCTTCAATTAGGATACTTGCAGTTTGATCATTATTAACAACAATATTAAACAAAGATCTACCACCAATAACATCAGCTGCAGTTTTATATTTTTCTGAAACATCAATTAATTCACCTAGAAATCCATAAACACCATTTTCAATATTTGGACCCAGTCTTTTTGCAATTATTTTAACAGTTTCCAAAGCAGTCAGTGTATTATTATCAATTCCTCCTCTTAAAGATTGTTCAATATTTGATAAACTGTCTTCTTTTGCGCTAATGATACTATTTAGTTTACTTTCATTTCTCCATAATAAACTACGCTCATCAACTAAATTTCTTGCTTCTGTTTTTAATATTGAAATATCATTATCTATAGAACCAATTAATTTATTCAAAATATCAGATTGATTTGATTTTTCCTTTTCAATAGAAATTCTTAATAACTCTTTAGACGATTTACTTAATTCAGTTTCTAGAAATTTAATTAAATTCTCCTTTTCAATTTTTGAATCATCAAGTGATTTGATTTCTTGTTTTATATATGAATCTCTTTCTTTCTTTGATGAATGCTTGGATTTTTGATTCTTTTTAGAAATAATGGACATTTGCTTTTGACGCAAATCATCAATTGTCAATTTGATTTCAAATCTTTCAGTATTTTTTACTTTTAGTTCTTGTCTTTTGCTGTCTAATTTTAATTTTTCATTATTAATCTCAATATTTAATTCATTGATTTTGGCAGCATGTGAGTCTTTGTCTAATAATCCTGAATTTGTGTTTGCATCTTGTAGCTGGACTCTAAGTAACGAAAGTTGTTGTAAAACGTCATTATTTTCTTTACCATTTGAAGCTAAGTCAATTTGTAAAATAGTCTTTCTTGAATTTAGATTAGTTATTTCTTGTTCAATTTTTAAAATTGCAGATTCTCTTTCCTCTAATTCATTAATTAAGGATTCAGTTTCTTGTGCAGATGTAGAATAATCATCTTCAATTGAATCAATCAGATTAGTAATTGATTTCAATTCTCTGTCAAAAATATTAAACTCTAGCATTTTCTTTTTTGAACTTAACCTTTCATAAACTTTCAAGTCTTCTCTTTCAATATTTAGCTCATTTAATCTTCTTTCGATATCAGCAATCATTTCCTTAATTTGATCTTGTTTTTGAGAGGTTATAGTCATTTCTTTCAAAGAATCTTTTAACTTAGATTCAAAAACTCTTGCACCTGCAATATCTTTTAATAACTCTAATCTCTCAGAATCTTTTGCATTTGTTAATGCAGTCACTCTACCTTGAGGAACAATATAATAAGGATTAGATTTTGAAAAACCAGAGGCTTCTAATAAATTCATTATATCTGATTTAGTAACACTCTTGTAATCTAATGAGTAATCATCCTTTTTCATACCGATTGTACGTCTGATTGAAATCTCATCCTTTGGAATTGGAATTCTTCTGTCCTTATTATCAAAAACAATTTCAACAAAAGCGGACATGATATTGACTGAACTTTCATGAATCAATGATTGTCTTTCTTCTCTACTTAAATTATTGTATGCATCACTCAAAACAAATCTAATGGCAGCAAAAAAATTAGATTTACCAGATCCGTTTCTACCAACTACAACGTTATGATGTGGCGAAAAATCTTCAACAATTGTTTCATTTTTGTACGTCTTAAACCCACGAATAATCACTCGTTTGATGTACATTACGTGAAAATTATATGTGATTGTAGTTTATAGAATTGTAAGAAAAGTTCAAATGCTCATCCATAACAAGTGATAATGTTTCAAGAATAAGTACGCGTCTTGCTGTTGTGAATTTCGCGTGGTTATTCTTTTTAAATGGGAAAAAGCTCTATTAAGTAACATTTTATACAATAAAAAAGTAATAATAAAAATAAAAAAACTAGATTAGATATCGAATTAGTAAATCATGCTTTGTAGTAAGCGGTTGGGTAGAATGGCATTTTGGAAACTTCAGCATCTCTTAATTTACCTCTGATTTCAACCTTAACTTTAGTACCTGTCTTATTGTAAGGTTTATCGAGGAAAACTTGTGCAACATTACCACCAACACTAGGGGATGGAGAACCTGAGCAAACAGTACCAATTTGCTTTGACGGATCTTCAGCTGAAAATATTTTATTACCGTGTCTTGGAGATGGACCCTTTGAAGTTAAACCAACTCTTTTAAAAGTAACTGACTTTGAATCGTTAATTTGATTCAAGATTTTTGAAGCACCATTAAAAGTTGCAGATTCAGGATTTCTTCTTGATTTTGATACAAGCCAGTTTAATGACCCTTCAATTGGAGTAATATCATCGTTTAATTCATGGCCATAAAGACACATACCAGCTTCTAATCTAAGAGAGTCTCTTGCGGCTAATCCAATTGGTTTAACAATTTCATTATATTCTAATAAAGCATTGAAAAAATCAACGCCAACTTTATTATCAGGAATTGAAATTTCAAAACCATCTTCACCTGTATAACCACCTCTTGCAATATGAAACTTTGCATCAGTACCGAAACCTTTTAAATCAATGAATCTTGAATTACCAAAATATAAATCATTTAATGGAGTATTGGTAAATTTGGATACAATTTCTTGTGATTTTGGACCTTGAATAGCCAATAAAGTACCTTCAAAATTTAAATGAGCAATTTTATCATTGCCTTCAAAGTTAGCCAATTCTTCTTTGAAAAAGGCAATATCTTTTTCTCTACAACCAGCATTTGTAACAATGTAAAAGGAATCATCATCATGTTTTGTAATGATTGTATCATCAACAACACCACCATTTTTGTTTAGTAAAACAGATAAATGACTTTGGAAAGGCTTAAGAGATTTTAAGTCAGTTGGACAAATTGTTTCTAAAAATTTAGTAGTATTTGGACCAGAAATCTTGTGTTGAAGCATATGTGAGACATCGAAAACACCACAGTTTGATCTAGTCCAATTATGGGATTGAATATGTGTTTGATCTCTATATAAAACAGGCATTGAATAACCTGCAAATGGAACCATGGTTGCACCTAATTTAACATGTTCTTCATATAACGGAGTTTTCAAAAGAGATTCAGTGGAATAAGCCTTTGATAAGGCTTTTGAGAGTGAATATTTGGAAGTTTTAACAGTAGATCTTAACATTTTTAGTAGTCAATTAACTGAAAAAGGATAGAGTGAGTTATCCCCTTCTTATTGTACAACATAAATAAGAGGAAATCCTCCTCTTTTAAAGTAAATTGGTTTCTTCTTGTGAAAAGAGTTAGAAATAGAGTCAGGGGGACAAAGTCAACCAGAGTCAGCGGCAACGAGTCAACCAGAGTCAATTCCACTCTGTATTGGTCGGTTCGACTCCCGCATGGCGCAGATAAAATTTTTGATTTTTTTCTTATTGTCAATTGCCGTAATGGAGCTAAAATTATTGAAAACAAAGAGCATCGGCATTTAATTAAAAAATGGATAAACCCTTGTTCTGTGATCTGTTGTTTTATTCACAAACGTTTTTTTTCTTTTGTTTACATTGAAATAATATTTAATGTTTTATTATTCATTTTGTCTAAAACTCACCTTTTTTTAAAAAAAATACCATTTTGTTGAGTTTATTATAAAAAAATTATAATGGATGTTTCACAACTAGAGAAAAACCCTGATTTAAGAATAAATGAAGCTTACGATTCAAATAAGAACCAAACAAATTTAACTAAACAAAAGCGTTTAAGATCTACAAAAGCTTGTATTTCTTGTCATAATAAAAAAGTAAAGTGTGATGTTTCATTCAAAAATACTGATAAAAACGAAAAATGTACTAATTGTTTAAATTCAAATTCTGATTGTATTATTTATGTTAGAAAGAAAAGAAGTGCAAATAAAAAAAAGGTTTCAGCATCAATTTTGACTAAACAAACACCACAAATACCCAAAAATAGAAATATAGTAGCTAATATTATTAGCTCCAATAATAATAATACCAATATTGGTACCCCAAATAATAATAATAATAATAATAATAATAATAATAATAATGAGATGAGGTACATTAACCATGGTTCAAATTTAACCCCTGATCAGATACGACCACAACAGATTGATATGAAACGAGGTTTTACAGATTCAAGTTTACTGTCCCCAACGAATCCAGGTAATATAAACACATCGAAAAGTGCATCACTTTTACCCATCAGTGTAAGTATTTTAAACACTAATTTAAATGATTTAAAAGTTAAGCCGGAACCAAAAGACTATTCAAGTAAAATTCCATCTTATTCATCATCATTTTTAAAACAACCTATCAATGAAAAATTTCCTCATTTAAACTCAATTACTTTAGATCCGAATGTTGTACTAAAGGAAAATATGCATCATTTAATGACTTTAGAGTTTGGTGTAAATGATTCAAGTCATAATAGTTTTATGAAAAATATATTAAATGAAGCTTTAGATAAAATAACTGAAAATTATAAACGTTCTTATACGTTGGATTCGATAGATTTGCAAATGTTAGATTCTTTTGGTTGCTTTAATTTGCCAGATGAACAAACGTGTTGGAAATACATTGATAATTTTTTTGAGTTCATAAATCCTCAATTACCAATAGTTGATAAAAATAATTTCTATGAAACTTATAAAGACTTGAAAAATCCTCCATCTTTGTTATTGCTATATTCTGTTATGTTTGTTGGTGCATGGCAAAAAGTTGCTGAATTGGGTGATCAAGAACAAGCTTTATTGATTTCAAAGATTTTTTTCAGACGTGCAAGATTATTATTTGAATACTCTATTGAAGTTGAACCAGTTGCAATTATTCAGTCTTTATTATGTTTTTCTGTTAATTGTGATAATATGTCAAACATAACTAAAAATGATTACTATTGGGTTCATGTTGCAATAACAATTGCATTTCAATATGGATTCCAGCTAAAATCTCCCAAAAACGAATCTGCTTATAACAGGAAAATTAAAAAAAGATTATGGTGGATACTTTATTTTAAAGATAGGTTCACTGCATTCGGTTATTCAAAACCTTTTTTAATTAATTTAAATGAATCAGAACGTAGTATGTTAAATTTGGATGATTTAAAAGATTCAGGACTCACATATTTAGAATCGATTTATTTATTACATTTGATCAAATTTGCACAATTATATGATAAAGTTAGTTCTATTCAACAAGAAATTACAAGATCGCTTTCCAATAATAAACCAATATTACATTTAATCAAAAGATGTGATTTATTAATGATTAAATATCTAAGTGAGTTACCCAAAGAATTAAAATTTAAATTCAATGATGCTTCTACTCATTCATTTTTATCGATCATGTTATTGTCCTCATATTACTGTTTATTAATTGTTATACACAGAGCAAACATTTTAAGGCATGCAACTGATATTTATCCATCATGGGCAATAACATTTCAAGCAGCTCAAATGTTAAAAATGATGTGTGATTATTTAGTTGCTAAAAATATGGTAAGTAAAGTTGCATTATTATCTCATAATGTGCTAACATCATCAGGTATTATAATGTTATATCACTTATTAAATGAGGATGAAAGAATTTCTGGTATTGCCAAAAACTTTTTTTTAAGAATTTTAGGTATTTGGGAAAACACTTTTAAAAAATTTCCAAGTTGTTATCCTATGTTATGTGTTTTTGGTACAATTTACAATTCCGAAGCTCATTTGAGACATGTTGTGAAATCTGTTGCACCTGATTATTCAACAAAACAAAATAAGAATCCACCAAAATTTCAAATGTCAAAATTAAGTAATGTTAATAAAATAAAGCGTACACATGAAGATATTGATCAGGAAAATGAAAATGAAAACAATAAAATAGAAACACCTGAATTCAAACCTGCTTCATTAAAATTACCCGATTTATCATTTTTAACAAATAGTGCCTTTGAAAAGGATATGCACGATCCATCAAAAAATGTAAGCAATTCAAACTTTGATGCCATTGGTATTGATTTTGATAAATTATTTACCGAAAGTGTTTTTACCAAGGGCAAATCTTTTTTGCCAAAACTAAATTTAGACGTTATATCTAATCAAACTATCAATGCAGCTTCAAATCTAAATAGTAAAGTCGATCATCAAAAAGAAACCAACACGTCAAAAAAATTTAAATCTAACAACAATTGCAATAATAATGATAATGTTGGTAATGACACTAATAATAATGCAACTGAAAACACAATGAATAATGCCATGAATACTGGAAATACAGCGTCAACTACAAGTAATTTTGATCAACCAAATTTACTAGGAATTCACAATGTAAACTTAAATCATAATGAAAATGTTAATAATTCAAATGTTGACCTGAATGATTTAGTTCTGCCGATAAGTTTATGGATGATGCAAACTAATTGGCAACCAAAATTTAATATTAATAATGATAATTCAGATACCTACGACAATACAAGTTCTAATCATGATGATCAAATAAATGATTCCGCCCATCGTCACAGTTCATTTAGTGATAATTTTATCAAAACGGATATGTCGCATTTAAATTCGTATCATATTATGGGCGGTGATTCAAATCTAAATTATTATAATAACCATAACTCTAATATTAATGATCCTATTAGTAATTGGACCACTGATCCTCTGACTACATCCTTTCCAAATGAATCTCCTGAATCTCTTCACAAATATTCTTACAATTATAATAATATTGACAGCTACCATAATATGCAAAATACTTCCTTGAATAACTACAATAGTATGAATGCTAACAGAAATAATGGACAAATACTTCAAATTCCACCGTTGACTTCAATTCAACAGCCAAACCAATCACCGCAACCTCAACAACAACAAAACTATCAGCCTATTTTGCATACCCAAAATTTCATTAATCATTCTTACCACCCTCCGATGCAATTCAGTCAGAATCAATATCATGCTCAAGTAAATAATGGTCAATCTGTTGAACAACTAATCACCAGCATGAATTATCAAGTGCCGCAGTCATATTCAAATGACCAAATTAATACAGATAATAATCAACTTTATACCCGAAAGCCTAAATCATCGACTACAACTTATGACCAACCACAAAATTTACAATCATTTGTTGGATCTCAACAACCGCCACAACAAACACACCAAAGACAATCACCTCAGGTACAGCAACAATATCATACAGACCGTTATGATAATCAAAGTGTTCCTCATCAGTTGCCAAAGTATTAAGTGATCTCATTTTTTATTACTTTGTGGTACCTGTGTAACCATTTCTACATGATATCCTTCTTGTGCGTTTATGACAAAAGGTTTATAAACAAAAATAATACGGTAATCTATAAAAAATTTATACAAAAACTTAACTTCTTTTAGAAGTACCAATAATTTAGACCTTCTAGTTTTATTATTTATCTTAACCTGATTTTTTGATCAAATGTAATCTTATTATATAAATAAAATGATAGCCATAATAGTGCCGCTAATGAAAATAACACAAATTCAGTTAGTGGGAAATATACCAAGCCAGCACCACTCACATTATCATTTATATCATTTGGAAAAACGTTTTCAGCGATGTAACCAACAATAGCAGGTATGATGGCAGCACCTGCACCTCCAAAACCTGCAATCAATGAGATGCCATGTATTGAATATCTTTTCGGTAAAGTTTTCAAGGCAATTATAACTGTTGTACCAAAAAATGGACCCATAAAAAAACCTGCAAAACAAACGGAAATTATCTGAAATAAAATTGAATGTTTTAATATCCAAAAACTAAAACATCCAAGTGCAACAAGGAAAGCATATATTATAATTGCATAAATTTCAGAATCTTCAAAATATCTACCTGTAACAAATCCTAAAACAACTCTTCCAGCTGTCATAAACAACCAAAATGATGAAGTTATCGTTGATGCATTTTTTTGATCTAAATTTTGAATCTTGAACAGATAATTATTTAACCAAACACCTACACTTAATTCCGAACCGACATAAATAAATAGTGCAACTGAATAATAAATAATATACTTATTTACGATAGTTTCCAACATTGTCGGCTCAGAATAAACAACTAGACTATGGTCAAAGTTATTATCATAGTTTGAATCTGATTTTGAATTAATCATTAATGTATATCTATACTTAGCACTGGTTTCGTTTTTGAAGAATAATAGAACTATAATTAAATTCACAAGTGCAGTTGCAATTAGCAACAAATAATAATGATTCCATTCCATGCCTATGGAAACCAAATAGTTGGATAAAACTGGAGTGACTAAACAACCAACACCATACAAAGCATGCATTAAACCTAAAAGCTGATTAGAATAATCTAAAGAACCGACAAAGTTATTCAAACAACAATCAAAAGAACCATTTGCCCAGCCTAAAAATAATGAGGCAAAAATTAAAGAAAAAAATGGTAATTTGAAAACATAAAAGGAACCAGCAAAAACGACTGCAAGACAGGATGAATAATAAACGACATATAGACCAAATTTTGACATTAAATAATTATTCAAAATACTTGAAGGTATATAACCACAAAATTGTGCAATAAATAAATAAGATAACTTGACTCTATCAATTTGATAATCTTGCAAAAAAAATTCTATTAACGAGCCAATAGTTTGATCTGTTAAACCAATCAAGAATAATGAAATCATTGAGGAAAACAATTGAAATTTTAACTTGTTACTTTGAAATATATTTTTATTCTCCAATATAACCTTTTGGCCTTCAAATTCAACCATTTCAGGACCTGCCCAATTTGTTGATAAAGCGTCATGTGATTCATCAATTGTAAATTCAGTTGTTAATGCTCTTTCAAATGATAAGCTATTTTTAGGACTTAATGATCGTAAATGTTCATCATTACTACCCAAATGTAATTCCCGTTGCGAATCAGCTGAAAAAATTTCATTCTCCTCTTTCATATTTTTTCAGCTTATGATCAAGGTAAATAATTAATATTTAGGTTTGATAAAAAATTATATTTATCAATGGAAAAAAAAATATTTAAAAATGTCGCAGATAAAAAAGGTAAAAAACGGTAACATTTTTTATTTTTATGAATCATGCGGTAGACTCCAATAACTTCGTTGTGTATTATTTATAAAAAGTGGATTAATTAATGTCACAAATTTGGTAATATACATTGTACTATACAGTATACATACACAAGTAATATTAAATTGTCTATGTCAAATAATCTATTACATGTATGAACTAGAAAAACAATTGGTGTCAAAATACTGTACTCAGGTAATACATTTCCCGATTAGGAAGGTAAGTCATATCTTTGTAAACTTCGAATTGAACTATGTAAGAAGTTATAGATACCTAAATAGTTATCATCTTTTAATTTATTAAGGATAATTACCCGACGTTCTAGTTCATTTGCATCTGGGGGGATATCTATATTTAATAATTTTACAGCTGGTAAATCAATCAAATCATAGGTAACAGATTTAGAATTCATAAACTCTAATGAAAACTTAAATCTTGTTTGGGATAATTGTTTACCCCTCCATAAAGAATTGCAGATATCTAAAACATATGAGTTATGTAACTCTTTTAATTGTTTCAATTTGAGGTTGCCTGGATTAAGTTCAATTTGTTTTATTCCATATTCCGAATAGTATAATTTACAAAATAAGATATGCTGTAATAATAAGTTTAATTTGTTTAAATCCCTTGAAAAAAAATTATAAGATACAATATCAGGTTTTAAAATTAGTAAATTTATATCTATTGATTCATATGATAATTTAGACATAAATGAAATTAAAATTAGTAATTCGTTCATAAAATGCTGTAAATGAACAAACTTAAATCTATTCAAGACATTTGATAATAGTTTATTAAAATTGATTGGTGACTTAACCCAATTATATGCCAAAAGAACAATATTCTTGAATTTTTTCAAGTCATTAGATTCAAATATTATATCAAGCATATCATTAATCATTGGTTCATAACCTTCATAGTTTGGGTCTAAAAATTGAATCAATTCATATGCATTAATTGAGTTAAAATAATAGTCACTAGTTATATTATTATTGGAAGGTTTTATATGTCTTCGAAAAATATCATTGATTATTGGTATATTCATATTCGTGAGCTTCATTAAGTTTGAAATACTTTTAAATATCCAACACATATCACTTGATACTGTAAACTGATGGTCTTTAATATTTAAAATTGTAGATATATTTAAATTTATAAAATCAACATCAAAGCAAGAAAAGTATTTAATAATAGTTGCGATTTTAGAAAAATGTAAATTATTTAAATCAACGTTTGCAAAAACTTTAAAAAAATCAATTACATTTGGTATTGAATTATTGTTCTTAATATTTTCACTCAATTCATCAATTGTATAAATATGATTAAATGAAATTTCAAAATCTAGATTTGAATCATGTAAAAATTTTCTTTTCTTAAAGTTCGAAATGGTTGATAATGAGCTATTCAAATTCTCAATCATTCTAGTATATAAATTAATATTGTTTTCCAAATATTCAATATCTGTTGTCATTTCTTTTAATGATGCTATATAATTATAATCAATTTTACCAAATATACCCTTTGGAATCCTTAGATCGTGTAATAATAGATTATAATCTTCTGAAATTAACTCGAAATTATCATGCTTATTTATGGAGTTGAGAAATGATTTTGTAAAAATTAGTAATGGTAAACTTGATTTTGAATCAGAATTATAAAACTTTAAAACTATCTCCAGCTTTTTTATGTTGAAAAAATAAACTAATTTATAATTCTTATTTATGATACTAACATTACTTAGAAGATAAACTAAAAATAATCCAATATTTGATCTTAAATACCCAATTGATAAAACTCCAAAAAGTAAATTCAAAAGTTGAATAAATTTGGAATCCCATTTAATATTTATGAAATTTTTAGTTAAAAATAATGCAAGTTTAATTTGAATGTTCTTAGGTATTATTTTAACTTTTGATTTAATATTGTAGTAGGAGTTAACTTTAAAAACTGAAATGATTTTTAAAATAGTTTTGAAATTTAACAAATCTCTGGGTACCAAAATATCAACAAGTTTAGATTTGAAGGAGAATTTGAATTCTGAGTTGGTGTCAATGATTATATCTAAAATTAAATTAAGTTGTTCCAATGTTAATCCAAATTTCGGTACGACTGCTTGTAATTCCAAATAATGTATTTCAAAATTGCTCGGATCATCTGAAGTTTTTAATATTGATCTAACCGCATGTTCAATTAAGGTATGATATTTTATCGTATGTTCATCCATTGTTCGGATGGCTGTAGTGATAATCAAAAAAAAAGTGTACACAATCAGAAATGAAACATAAACATGATTTTTCAAGATTCATGTTGAGATTCGAAAAATGAGGGTTTGTTTACGTAAGAAAAATAGATTGTAATGGTATTATTAAAATTATGATTAAGAGTTTATTAACAGTGAGTTAATTTGTAAAAGAACAATATAAATAATATGTACATGTGAGATATTCAGTAATTAAAAAATATGATTGGCTATGATGATGATGATGAAGTTGATGATGATGATGAAGTTGCTGACTTAACATAATCTAAGAAATTATTTGAAATATTTAATTGACTAAATTTACACATTTCATTTAATAATTCAATTGACCTATTTTGTACAATACTTTCAATTTGTTCTTCGTTGTTATATAGATTCTTCAATTCAATTATCTTTGCATTCTTTTGTTTTGATTTCAGTTCCAAATTTTTGTACGTATATGGATCAATTCTTAATAAATTATTCTTTTCCTCTAATGATAAGTTGCTGAATCCATCATCTTCAGAATTTACTTCTTTGTGTATTTCATTAAGTTCGGCTTGACAATATCTTATAACATCCAAACGTTTTTTCCATTCTGGGTAAATCAGTAAATTCAAAACAGGTAAACATGATTTTGTTTTTAATGATTCTAGATTTTTGTTGAACTTAAAAACAGATTGATTATTTATTTCATTATGATTTAAAAAATTATTTAAATTAGGTTTTAAATTGTCATCAATTGCATATCTTGATAATTTTAAAAATCCTTGTAAACTTTTGGAATCTTCAAGGCATATTGATTTAGAAAGTTCAGGTTTAGGAGGAATTGTCTCCACAAAGTTGAGATCGGCTAAAGTTTGTTGTTGTGGTGGGGGTGGTGTTGAAGAATACATGGTTGAAAAAAAACGGTAATAACAAGGGCAAAAAAATAAAACTAGATCAAATAGTATAATTAAATTTACGTAATTGTGTTTGGGCGAAAAATCAATTTCCTCCAATTCGCTTTGAAATCAACTGAAATGAAATAAAGTGAAAGAACAAGAACGATTCTTTTCTAAATATGTGATCAATTGGCTTTTTTCATTAATCTGTATTAACTACTATGGATAAGACTGTTGAAGAATTAAGAAATTTAGGAAATAAAAAGTTTCGTGAACTTAACTATGGAGCAGCTTTGATGTACTATACCCAAGGTATTGATAAAGATCCCAATAATTATGCTTTATATTACAATAGGGCAGTTACATTTGTTAAAATGGATAATATTGAAGAAGCAAAGGAAGATTTGAATAAATCATTATCACTTAAACCTGATTATATTCCAAGTTTATGTCAACTTGGATTTGTTTATTTATATCAAGGAGATACACCGGCTTCATTAGAGTCATATGTTAAAGTAGTTAAAATTAATGAAACCTTACCACATCAATTAAATAGATTTAAAGCGCAATTAAAGGAGTCTATTAGACTGGCTGAATCAAGATGTAAACAACAGGAATATCCTGATAGTTTCATAAATGAAATCATAACTCCCGCAATTAGGGAAGTTTTGGATGGTTATCCAAACCTACCAACTCATATGGTTGAATCTGGTATACCATCAGTTTCATTTGGTAATGTTCCTATAGCTCATCATGCAAATAGTCTTGGACCTAATGCAACGGTTATTGCGAGCGGTGCAATTCCAATAACACTTAGAAGGAATAGAAATAATACTGCTGATATCGCTGATAACAATATCACCAACACAGCCAATATAGCCAACCCAAATAATATCAATGACATTATTTCACATATTCCAGGTTTTAATAATTTACTGAATCCTGCAGGTGGTGCAATAGCTACTTCTATTAGTGTCCAAGAGTTACGAAACAATAACAATAATGCTAACAATAATAATAATGCTAATAATAATAATAATGATGAAGCTATTAATGAAACTAATACTGCAGCTGCTGCTGACGCTATCAATCATAATATGTCTGAAGCAAGACACACGCCAGTAATTATAAATCCAATATCATCGAATTCTAATACTAGAAATAGTCACATACCTAGTCCTGCACTTGATTTTATTTCTCGTCATAGAGCCGCACATGAATCTGCAGTTAATAGAGCAACTGAACTAAGGCGTCAAAGAGAACAGGAAAGAAGAGATAGGGAAGAAAGACAACGAAATTCAACAACTGAACCAATAACTGAATCAACAAATGCGTCAACAAATGCGTCAACACCTGAGACTACCACAACAGTACCATCATCATCAGTTGAACCAACCATACCATCTATTACGTCTACTACCGTCAACACAGGTCCGGGTGTTGATTTTACCAGACAAATTGCAAATATGGTGGCAACACAATTTAGTGGTGGTAGTAATATTTCTGGAGAACCTGCAAGTTTGGCACAAAATCTGACTACGATTGCAAGTGGTGTTTTGGGTGGTTTGGCTAATGTTGGTACAATTACCAATGCTAATTCCGCTACTAGCAATACTAATTTTAACAATACAAATACTAGCAATGCTAGCCATAATGCTGATCTGGAAGATTTAAACATGGATTTGGATTGAATTAGCGAATTAGGAAACATTGAAATTTTTTTAATTTCCTATTTTGGCATTTGAGCGGCAAATTCCATGTTCATGTCAATTTTTTATGTTTTATAGTTAATAAATAGGTAGTTTAATAAATTAGTCAATCAAATATTTAAACATGAATGAGCCATACTTGTATTGTGGAATTTGCTATCGCAAGAGCAATGCATGCACGTTATTTTTAACCTCATGTGCACACGTTCTATGTGAAGATCATATTAACCACGGTATGTTTTACTAGAAATTGCAATCTTCATATTGTTCAATATACTAACATTAAAATTACAGAACATAGGAAGTGTGGGAAGTGTCAAGTGGAAGGGGTATCAATTATCAAACTAGAGAAGAATATGAATAAAATACCTGAGAATATTAAAGAAATAATTGAACCAAATTTTGAATTATTAAATAATATACAGTTTGCGAGTAAGTTTCAATATTTGCAAATGAAAGAGTTGATCTCACATCAAGAAACTGAAGCTACTATTTTGAAAAGTAAAAATAATCGATTAAAAGAATTATTAAGAAAATCAAGAATTGAGTTAGATAAATGTAATGAATATCAAATTGAAATTACTAAATTAAGAGAAGAAAATAAACGACTAGGTTTAAAGTTACAAATAGGAGATAGTATGGATAGTCGAAGTAAAAGTAGCGTGATTGATATCACTATGGAAAGTGAAGATGATAAAGAAAATTTTAAAGAAAATGAGACTAATGAGAAGGAAAATTTTATTAGTAAAATGAGGAAATTTAGTCAAAATAATGGTAAATTCAATAAGGTTAGTAATTCTTTAGACATTGCTAAGAATGACACAAAAAAATTGGATAGAACTCTCAAAGAAGATTTAATGAGTTTTAACATCCAAGCAGAAAGTACAAATAGAAGTTTTAGGAATAAGGATAGGTCGATGTCTATGCAAATTAACAATAATAGTAGTATTAATGGTAGTAACAATAATACTAAACTTTCAAATTTAGGGAAGGTTGGAATAATTACATCAACAGCGGGTAGTGGGAGTAGCAATAACAGATATAGATTTCAATTTAAACCGCCTAGTAGAGGTAGCAGAGGATTGAATAGTAGGAATAGTAGTGTATTGCGTAGTAGACGTGATATTATGAAAAGATGAGATAAGAAAAAATGAATAAATCAATAAATGAATAGAATCATGTTGCAAAATAAATGAATTGATTTTTTTTATAAGTATATAGTGTATGTACGTATGTATTATATAGAAGAATGAATAAAATAGATAATCTATAAATTACCAGCTCTCTTTTGTTGGACACAAACGGCAAGGACTGGGATACCTGCACCTAAGATCCAGAAGATTAAATGTGGAACTGCATATGGAACTCTTCTGTTCTTGACCTTGAATGGTAAGTTGTTGTAAGCACCTTCAGGGAAGTGAGGACCGGAAAGTTGTTTGGAAGAGACGGAGAATTGTCTGACTGTGGATCTTGAGAAGGCTCTTGCGAACATTGTATGTATTGATTGATGGGGTGGAATCAGCAACGTATTTTATTATACCAACTTGTTGTCATTCACTTCACTTCATTTCATTTCATGTACTCACAAAGAAGCGAAAAAAAGCAGACTGCGCCACATGGGCCGACGGGGGTGGCGGGTGCTGCCTAATGACGCTGGCGCGCGTTTTGATTGGTGGAGCGGGGAAGGCGGGGCCGGTGCACGGGTGGAAAATGGGAAGTGGTGAGAGCGAGTTGCAAGTGAAGAGTTTTGCAAATGAATGGCAAGTAGTTGAGTTACGGTCAAGAGAGTGGGTTGTTCTGTCACATTGCAAACTACAAACATCACAATGGCTATTGCTCCTATCACAGGTACTATGAAGAGAAAGATCATCATCGACATCGGTGTCGGTATCGCTATCGGTACCGTATTTGGTGTCGGTTGGTGGTCTATACACAAGAACATGGTTAACACCAGAGAAACATACTATGCTGCACTTGCAGAAAAGAAGAAGATCGAAGATGATGCTTAATTTATCAACTTGAACTTGGGTTTGAACTAGACACTTTTCTTTCACTTCTTTATACTATATTATAATATATTATATCATTCTTTATAAATATCTTTTTTACAATAAATCTACTACTTAAAAAAACTGTTATTATTCTTTATCTTTTAATAAAACATCAGCCGTATCATTCAATTGTCAATTGCTATTACGATGATCATGTTTTTATCATTACAATTATGTTGATAATGCTGTATTTATTCACGCTTAATCAACAAATCGCTATTCCAACATAACGTAATTGACATATTTCATTTAATCTAAATATTTGTTATTCGCTAAGTGTAATTTGTATGAAAGTATCATAAAGAATTCTTTTTGATTAATCAGTAATGTCAGCAATTGATGACCTGATATCTATATTTTCCACCATTTCATCATATCAAGATGAAAATATACCCAATTTATTAATTTTAGATAAATCATTATCTAATCAATTGAATTTTATAACTGATAATAAATTCTCAAGTTTCTTAAAATCTGCAAATATTTCAAAGGTTTTATGGTATAAAGAAGATATAGAAAGTCTTGATATTGCTAATGCTAAATCTATTGTTTTTTTTATAAATCTAAATGATGATATTGATAATAAAAAAGTTGGTGATGAAGGTTTGAAAAAATTAATAGCACTAAAATCGAAAATCATGAACTTACATACAGATTCAAACATTCATTTAATTCTATCACATCCAATAATTGAACTTTCAATTGAAACGTATTTATTGAACATCGAATTATCCAACTTATTGGCATCGTATTATATGTTTAATTCGTTATTATATTTTGAAATTCAGCCGTCTATTTACTCATTGGAATTACAGAATTCTGGATTCAAAGATTTGTATTTAAATGAATCACCGGTCCCAATTGAGCAATTAGCTAAATCATTATTACAATTATACATCAAATCGAATTTTAAATTAAGAATTACTAATCTTTATATACTAGGCGACTTATCATCCCAGTTTTGGAACATTTTTGAAACTTTGAAAAATGATTACTTGTTAAATAATTTAAAGGATAAAGAATTGAAAGTAATTGATGATATTGATGAAATGCTATTTTTAAATATACATTCATTTTATACAAGATCAACAGATTTAATTATTTTAGATAGATCAAATGATTTGATATCCTGTTTGTTATCACAGTTATCATATTCTGGGTTAATCAATGAATTTTTTGATATAAATTCACAATTAAAACCTTTGACTTACGAAGACAAGACTCTTGTTTTCTATGGTGATGAAATTTATGATGATATAAAGTACTTAAATTTTAGTAATGTTGGTACAAAATTAAACAAATATGCTAAAAATCTACAATCAAAATTTGAAAAATTTAAAAATTTACAAGATCTAAATGAAATCAAAAGCTTTGTTAATGATTTAAATAATTTAAAGCTAACTCAATCGAATGTTTCAAATCATACAAATTTAGTTGATTTCATATTAAATTCTGAAAGGTTCATTGATTTAAATAGAAATTTGGGTATTCCCATGTTAGATGAGTTGGAAGATTCTAATTTAGATTCTTATTTTACCCAATTAATTGAATTTCAACAAGATATTTTATCAAATCAATTATCGATATTTACGATATTTAACAAGATATCTTATCTTTTAAACGTTAATGATGCATCATTATATGATATTATAAAACTAATCATATTAACTTCAATTATAAAATTAGGGTTTAAAACTTCGGATTTTGAGCCTTTGAACTTAGAGTTAGTTAATAAATTTGGATTTCAAAACGTTACTCCAATTATTTTAAATCTTCAAAAATTAGGTATAATTCAATTTATTGATTTAAACGAAAATACAAATATTCATTCACATTCATTTTTATCATCATTTCAAAATCAAAATCTAGTACAATCAAAAGTTCAGAAAATTGAAAATTTCCAAACAGTGTCCAAAAATTTCAATCTATTACCAATACATGATGGTGCTAATAACACTGCTGCTAATGGTGCTAATAACACTGCTGCTAATGGTGATGAAGATGATACTTTTATAAACCTTTATAACGATGCAGATTTTGGATATCCAGGTTACGTTCCATTATTCACGCGTTTAATCCAATCAATTTATGATCGATCATTCTTGCCAAACACAATTGCAAATACACCACATCAACATTTAATAAAATATGGATGGAATAATTTAAACTTTGAATGCTTAAATGTTTCCACCACTGAAAGATTTTTAGTCCCTCAATCCAAAAAGAAATTGTTTGACTCAATTATACCACCAAAATTATCAGCATTATCATCAACCAGCAATAGAAGCACAATTATTATCACTGTTATTGGTGGTATAACATGGAGTGAGATATCAACAATTAAATACGTCTTAAACAAAAATCCAAGTACGAAGGATAAGCAAGTGGTGTTTTTAACAACAGGGTTAATCACCGGTGCCCAATTAATAAACTCCGTATCAACTGTTAATTGACTGTATATTTTTCATAGAATCCATTTTTAACTCCATCTTCATATTCAAACAATAAAACGATTAAAGTTGCAAAACATTGCTTCATTGCATTAGTAACACTTTCCTTTTTCGCCTTTTTAAAAGCCATGAACTTATTCAAGCTATGTGCATATCCAAATCCAAACTTCTCAATAGTTGTATTATCGCCTAATATCAATCTTACTTTGGATTTAATTGTAAGTTTATCTAATTTAGAATCTTCTGCTTCAAGTGATTCATAACTTACAATTATGGAATCTTTAACGATACTTATCCAATTGTTTATACCAAATGTTAAATTTGCAGATTCTATTAATACATGTAAACCAACACCTAATTTTAATTCATTATCATCATGCAAATTGTCAGTTCTTTTACGCCACATCCTTTTCTTGTCTAGATACATTTCTATATGTCGATAAAATCGAATGGTGTTTTCCACCGACCATTTACTAGCCAATTTTGAAGTTATATTTCCAGACAAAATTTCTAGTTCTTCAACATCCCAATTTGATGTATCTGGGAACCATTGAAACGACAAATCAGTGCTAATTATTCGATCTGGTTCAAATCCTGCCTGGTACTGTTCATAAAGGGTAATCCAACCCGCAGTTGAGTCCAAAGTTGTATGGAAGATAGGCATGGTTTGACGTTGCTGTTGATTAGTTGCTCTTTTAGGAAATTGAAGTGGCAAAATCATGTTGAAAAAGTTTGGCGTATCATTTTGTTTTGGCGTTCAAAGCGATCCTAAGTAGCAGGATGTTGTGTGGTGCGGAAGTTGGAAGATTTGGAAGATTTCTCAATAACTCACATACATGCTTCTTCTACGTATATTAGGAAACAATGACTCAAACATTGGATATACCTACAGGTACAATGGATTCATCATTGGATCCACTTGCATCATATTATGCGGGATTGCAAATTTATCCTAATAAAGGATCCGCATTTATAAATTATTTTGTACCACATGAAAAAAAGAAGTTAAATATTCAAGATACGAAAGCTAGATTTAAATATTTAATATCATTAACTCCATTATTTAAACATTTTTTACGAGTTAAAGCACAAGAGGATTCCCAATTTAAAGAAGTTTTAGAACAATTAGAAACAGAAGAAGATATTGTTCATTCTAATAAAAAACGTAAAACTGAAAAGGAGGAAGATGCAGAATTATTAAAAAATGAAAATCAAGAAATGGTAATTGATCAAGAAGGTGAATTAACAGACACAGGATACGAATTTACCAAATCTCCACATTATATTAATGGATCTCTGAGACCGTATCAAATTCAAGGATTAAATTGGTTAATTTCATTACATTTCAATAATTTATCAGGTATATTAGCTGATGAAATGGGATTAGGTAAAACGTTACAAACAATATCATTTTTAGGATACATTAGATATTTAAAAGGTATTAAAGGTCCACATATTGTAATTGTACCTAAATCAACGTTGGAAAATTGGCAAAGAGAATTTGCAAAATGGACACCTGAAGTGAAAACTTGTATCTTAACAGGTACACAAGAAGAAAGGAACTTAATTATCAAAGATCAAATATCAACTGGTAAATTTGATGTTTTGATTTCATCATATGAAATCGTTATTAGAGAAAAAGCCGTTCTGAAAAAATTCAACTGGCAGTATATTATAGTTGATGAAGCACATAGATTAAAGAATGAAGATTCATTATTATCACAAATTATTCGTATGTTTCATTCTCAAAATAGATTGTTGATTACTGGTACACCATTACAGAACAATTTACATGAATTATGGGCATTATTAAATTTCATATTACCTGATATATTCACGAATTCAACAACTTTTGATGAATGGTTTTCTAAAGAAGATAATGATAATTCAATTGTTGATCAATTACATCAAGTTTTAGAACCATTTTTATTGAGGCGTATTAAAAATGATGTTGAAAAATCATTATTACCAAAGAAAGAATTAAATATATATGTTGGTATGTCAACAATGCAAAGAAAATGGTATCAGTCAATTTTAGAAAAAGATATAGATGCAGTTAATGGATCTAATGGTAAAAAGGAAAGTAAGACTAGATTATTAAATATTGTTATGCAATTAAGGAAATGTTGTAATCATCCTTATTTATTTGAAGGTGCTGAACCAGGACCACCATTTACAACAGATGAGCATTTAGTTTATAATTCATCCAAAATGTTAGTTTTAGATAAATTGTTAAAGAAATTGAGAGAACAAGGATCTAGAGTATTGATATTTTCTCAAATGAGTAGAATGTTAGATATTTTAGAAGATTATTGTGTGTTTAGAGAATGGGGGTATTGTAGAATTGATGGACAAACGGATCATGTTGATAGAATTAATGCAATTGATGACTATAATCGTGAAGGTAGTGAGAAATTTGTATTCTTATTAACTACAAGGGCTGGAGGGTTAGGTATTAATTTAACAACAGCAGATGTCGTTATATTATATGATTCGGATTGGAACCCACAAGCAGATTTACAAGCTATGGATAGAGCACATAGAATTGGACAAAAAAAGCAAGTTAAAGTTTTTAGATTTGTTACTGAGAATGCAATCGAAGAGAAAGTGTTAGATAGAGCATCACAAAAATTAAGATTGGACCAATTAGTTATTCAACAAGGTAGAGTTAATCCAGAAACTTCTAATGCCGGTAATAACAAGGATGAATTGTTGAATATGATTCAACATGGAGCTGCTAATATATTATCCACATCACAAGATGGAGAAGATTCACATGAATTAAATGATGATGAATTAGAAAAGATTTTAAATAAATCTGAAGAAAGAACAGGTGAATTGAAAAAGAAATTTTCAAAACTTGGATTAGATGAGTTACAAAATTTTAGCTCTAATAATAATAATGAATCAGTTTATGAATGGAATGGGCAAAATTTCCAAAAAAAGGAATTTACTAAAAATGTAGCAGCTGTTAACCAATGGATTTCATTATCGAAAAGAGAGAGAAAGGGAAATAATAATTATTCAATTGATGGATATTATAGAGAAGTGTTACAAACTAAAGGTGGTAGAGTAGCGAACACAGATAGTAACGGAGAATTTGATGAATTTGAGTTGAGAGCACCAAAAAATCTTACATTATATGATCACCAATTTTATGATGAAGAATTACATAGATTAAATGAACTAGAATGGTGTTATTACAAGAGGGTGAATAAGATTAAGGCAAAGAAGGAGAAAAGTCATCAAAATGATCAAGATGTCGAAATTGAACAAGTGATGATTGATCATGCAAGACCGCTAACAGAACAGGAAGAAATATTGAAGAAGGAATTGTTAATAAATAGTGGGTTTAGTAATTGGAGTAGACGTGATTTTTTCACCTTTATTGGAGCCAATGCTAAGTTTGGGAGATATGATTTAGAGAATATAGCAAATGAGTTTGGTGGGGAGAAAAATTATGAAGAAGTACGGGAATATGCAGAAGCTTTCTGGGTTAGATTTAGAGAGGTGGAGAATTACGAAAGGTATTTAGGACAGATAGAAGCTGGGGAAGAGAAGTTGAGAAGGATAGGTGAACAAACAGAAGCTTTGAGAAGGAAAGTATGTGAATATGAGTATCCTCTAAGAGAGATGGAGGTTTCTCTTCCGTACACCGCAACGTCGAAAAGAGAATGGACTCCTATGGAAGATCGGTGGTTAGTGTTACAACTGGTTAGAATCGGGGTTGGGAATGGGGACGTGTATGAGAAAATATGGGAAGCGGCCCAGATGAGTGAAATGCTGGGCATGGACTGGTGGATACAGGGTCGAAGCATAGTGGAGATCGGAAGACGGTGCCAAACTTTGGTGGGAGCGGTTGTGCGCGAGGCGAGAAACAGAAAGACAAAGAGGAAGAACAAGAACAAGACTTCCAAGAGAAGTGGTAAGAAGAGAAGAATGTAGTTGTTTTTGTAGAGTTATCATTTATACTTTCCTGATGTCATCCCGTCGAGTAATGTCCAAGTTTTATGAGTTTGTTGCAACCACAAACAAGGGTGCAGACTTCCCAATGGCAAAATTAAAGGGCAAGGTTGTCCTGATTGTCAACACCGCCTCCAAATGTGGTTTCACTAAACAATATGATGATTTAGAAGCATTGTACAAGAAGTACAACACTCAAGGATTGGAAATCCTTGGTTTCCCATGTAATCAATTTGCTAATCAAGAACCAGGTTCTGCTGAAGAAATTGCAGAATTTTGTCGTCTGAAGTACGGTGTTACTTTCCCATTAATGTCTAAAATCAATGTCAATGGTGAACATGCTGATCCTTTATGGGAATGGTTAAAGGCCGAGAAACCTGGTGTATTGGGTTTTAAAGGTATTAAATGGAATTTTGAAAAATTCTTAATTGATAAAGAAGGTCATGTTTATCAAAGATATGCCAGTGTCAAAAACCCATCTGCAATTGCTGATGACATTGAAAAATTACTTAAGTAATTTCTGTTTTATTGTATTTTTTTCTTTTTCTTTCACATATATATATATATACATTACATATCATTAATTAATTAGGCTTCGATAATAAATGTCCCATCTTTTCAACCTTCGTTCTCAAATATCCTTCAACTTCTTTAGATTTAACACCACCTTCTTCATTAGTCCATGCGATTGGTACCATTGGAACTCTTTCTCTAACGTGCACTAATCTATCCTTACCTTCAACAGCAATAATTTTATCTGGGTTATTAGTTAATAACTTAATATTAACTAATCCTAAATCCAGCAAAATTGATGTTGCTAATCCAAAACTACGTTTATCTGCTGGGTGTCGTAATAACAAATTAGCTTCCACTGTATCTGCACCTAAATCTTGTAAATTGTACGCCTTTAATTTCTCTCCAAGTCCAATACCTCTACCTTCTTGACGTAAATAAACAATACATCCATGTCCTTGTAATCCCATTATTCTACCTGCTTCATCAAACTGTTCTCCACAATCACATCGGGCACTCCATGCCGTCTCTCCCGTATAACATTCACTATGAATACGTACTAATGTAGGCTTCAACCATGTTGTTTCTTCATTTATTATTAAATCACCATTCTCCTTAAATTCTAATTTCATTCCTGTTGATTTATCAAAATCAGCATCTTTACGTCCTGGATATAATTTCCCAACATATGCACCTCGAATCATTCTATCATTTTGTGTTTCATTAGGTCTATGTTTATATAGTGATTTGGATCTAATATCTTCACCAAATACAATTGCCAGATGCTCTTTATTATCTTCATCATTTGAATACAAGTGTAAAAATATCTCAGGTCCTTGTGTTGTTGGAATACGTGCTCTTGCAATACATTGAACGGTTGGCAATTTACTTGGCATTAATCTTCTTTTTTCATCTGCTTTTGGAATAGTATGAAATGGTGATTCACATCTTTCAACTCCTTCTGGAACTTGTAATTTAGAAATAGCAGGATTAATATGTTTGATTTCCTCAATGAGAATTTCTTTATTAGACACCGTGGGGGATATAATCGGCATGTTTTCAAATATATCTTCTGTCATCGTAGTAGTGGTGTATTCGTTAGGAGTGAATAGGAAAACTAAATTGTAAAGAATACAATAACCTATTGGCATTCTTCATTTCCACTATTTTCATGACATGAATTTCATTAAATTCGCAGCTGACTAATTTTAATCACCCCCACCACTCTTTGCTTATTAAACAACAACTACACAATGACTACAGAACAACCAATTCAAAGAAATAATAAACTTTTAGGTATCGGAATCTTCACAATTGCTACAATTACTGCCTTTATTTGGGCAAAATCTAGACCGGGAAAGGCCACATTACCAATTATCTATCCATCTGAAGCTCACACTTCATCAGGTGGTAGAATATTTCAAACTATTCAAACACCACAAGAATTTGACCTTTTATTATCATCCCCTGCTGTTTCAAGAGGTACATTATTTGCTACTTTCGTAAGATTAGGTGAATCTCCAAGTAATTCAATGGCTACTCACATGTGGGAAATTATTAGAAATGTTGAAAATCCCGAAACTTCAACCGTTTGTATTGAACTTGCAGGTGGTAGAAATAATGAGTTAATGCAAAGATATATGATTAATACTGTACCTTCAGTTATAGCATTAAAGAAAACTTTACCAAGTGAAACTTATGTCGATGATAATGTTAAAAATAGTAATACAAATGTTGATGTTGTTAATAGGGAACGGTTAAGACTGTGGATTGCAAATGTTCTTGGCAGATAAAGTCCCCGCAAACCATATTTTATACCCCTTCTTCTTTTTGTCTTTTTAATCTTGCTTCAATGGCACGAAATCTTTGTTCTCTTAAAACTTTCATCTTTTGAATTTCTGATAATCCACTTAATTTTTGTTCTTCTGTAACTTTATGAACACCAGGACCAGTAATTATTGAAGAATGGACACCTTGTTGAATTTCGTTATTACGAAATTCATCAACTATAGAATCATGTACTTGTTTCAATTCCTTTCTCTCTTCATCTTCTAGTTCTTGTTGCTTCAATTTATCTTGATTTTTCAAATTTTCAGCTTCCTGTTTCGTCATACTTGCACCAATTTTAGTCAAATCCCAATTAATATCATCTTCCCCTATTAAACCACGTGCAATTCGAAATCCATATCGAGTTTCTTTGTCATTTGCAATTTCATATGCAGTTTTACCAACCGAATTTTGAATACTTGCATCTGCATGTAATTGAACCATTAATGTTTGAACCATAAATGAATATCCTTTACGTGACGCAAAATGCAATAAAGTTGGTGTCGATTTATAAATTTCTTCAGGTTCTAATTTAAAATTAACATTTATCTTGGATTTGTTCTTTCTCATAAATAACACAAATGCTGGTGCTTTACCTTTTTTCAATAATGCAATACATTCACTAGTCAATTTAACTAATTCATCATCTTCTTTTGTCTTAAGAACTTTTGATTTATTCAACATTTCATCTCTTTTACGTCTCGTTTCAGTTTCATTCTTGTTAACCTTAGGCATATCAACAACATTTAAATACATTAATTGACACCACGCTTTCTTAATTTCTATCGTAGTCGGTCTTTTTGTAGCAAATGGAATCATTCTAACACGTTTATCACCATGTTGAATAACCATTTTCGGATCTTTTGCATCTCTAACAATTAACCCAATACCTCTGGCATTTTTACCACCTTTACCTGATCCTCGAATATAAATGTTTTCACATGATTCAATCAATGGTTTCCATTCCTGCATTATCATTTCAATATCATTAGCCAAAGCTTGTTCATTGTATCTTCTAAGTGTTGAACCTGCTGAATTAGCTTTACCTTTAGCATCATCCATTGCACTTTGTGATCCACCTTGTTTACGTCTAGTTGTATATCTATGAAATGTTTTATCTGCTAATAATCTAACTGATTGTAATTGTAATTCTTGCATGCTACCTTTATTACCCTTTGTTGAATGTGGTAAATGGGATATGATGGCACCTGCAAAATGACCTGATGAAATCATGAAAATTGCTGACATACCGGCTTTAATAGGATATTTTGACATAGTCGTGTTTGACATGGATTTAAGTACTTCTAAAGGCCTGTACGAAGGTGAATCAATTGCATTTATCGTAGCTTTATAGATCCCAAATACTTGATTTGTTAATAAATTTGATTTAAATAAGATAAATGGAGATTTTGTAGACATGAAACTAATTGATGATTCATAATCATCACTTTCTTCATTAACGGGTGGCAACTCTTCAGGTTCTGGCTCAGATTCAGATCCTGATTCACTTCCAATATCAGAATTTTCATCCTGTTCACCTCCCTGTTTTTGGGATTTTGAAATTTTTAACCTTGATAATGCATGATTGATAGAATCAACATTTCTTTCCTTTGGCTGAATAATTACTGGGGGCACATAAACATTTGGATCTTTCAATTTATTATCGCCATCTTCAATCTCTTCTTTCCGTCTATTGATAAACTCTTGGTATGATTTAGATTCAAATGTAAGTGAATCAAAATATAAAGTTTCTAAAGATTCCAAGATTTTTGAATCTAAATTATAAACGTATCTTCTGGTGTATGCAATTTCTTCTGTCATTGATTCATATGCCTATAAAAGAAGAACCACTATTGAAAATCTCAACAGTTTTCATCGATTTTGAAATTTTTCATTCACACACACAAAACATTACATGTTTTTTTTTTTTTTTTGAACCCAGAATAACATACCATTCATAAATGATTCATAATCTAGAAAGAACGGCAATTTTTAAAACGACATCTCCACCATGCTGTCTACGTATCAATCCAATTGATCCAACAGTCGTTTATTTTGGTACATACACGTTAATTGAAGGATCTAATCGTACAGGGACGATAGAAATCTGGAAACTCCACCAATCAACAGATGGAAAAGTTGATTATCCTGATGAGTTAAATATAAATGTTGATGAATTACCTATACAGGGGGAACTTTTAAAATGCATAAATACAAAAGGTGCAGTTTTAGATATTAAAGTAGATTCCAAGTCAATTGAATCAAATGATGACTATTTGATACTTGCAACTGCACAGTCACTTGGTAATATTACGTTCTGGAAAATCAATAAGGCTGATCCATTAGATATAAGTGAAATTTCAGATATTTCTATGTTTGATGATTCAGAATCTTTAATAACGTCAATAAATTTTCATCCAAGAAACACATATTTATCATTCACTTCAACTACGGGGTATGTAGGATATTATGATTATTCAAAACCTAATAACATACCCACATTTTTTGAATCTGAACATACATTAGAAGCATGGTATGCCGATTGGTGTCACTTATCGCCATTAGATAACATAATCTTTAGTGGCGGAGATGATCAACAATTAATTGCTCATGATTTAAGAACACCAACCCCAACTTTTACAACATCAAGAATTCATGATGCTGGGATAGTATCAATTTTAACATCAAGAAGTAATTGGTGTAACTCGGTCATTAATCCATATATGATTTGGACTGGTGGTTATGATGATCAACTTTGTGTTTTAGATTTACGTGCAGGTAATCGTGGTGATTTATTTCAAGGTATACCTCCTTTAATTAAAGAAAAACATAATCTTGGTGGTGGTGTTTGGAGATTAATTCCATCTCCTGATGTTGAGGACCATCGTGTTTTGACTTGCAATATGTACGATGGGGGCAGAATCTTAAATTATGATAATTCAAATGCTCAAAATGTTCAAGTTTCTGGAACTTTTAAAGGTGCTCATTCAAGTATTACTTATGGTGGTGATTGGATTGATAAAACTGCTATTACTTGTAGTTTTTACGATAATGTGGTACAAATTTGGAATGTTTAATTTTATTCAATTTAATTTAATGTTAGTCTATAAATTTTTTCTCTAATCTATCATACAATTTAGTTCTTTCTAATATTTACCAAAAATAAATGAAACTAATGGTTTCTCTTTATCTTGATTATTCACTAGGCAATTTAAAATATCATCATCAGTCCCAATATCACTCCCACTTAATCCATTGATATGCCTGTAACCTTTCATACAACGACGAATCTTTTTTCTTCTCAATTTTTCTTCAGTGTCTCCCTTCAAATCATTAGGAAATCTTTGCGTAAAATCTAGTGCTGACATAAACTGTTTCTTTTCTTTATCGACCTCATCTTGTTCTTCTTCCTCCTTTTGTTCTTCCTTTTCAGATTCGTTATCATCATAAAATTTCCCATCAATCATAACACTACCATCACCCAAACAATTACAATTCATAATTTCATGTGTATTGCAATATTGATTACTTTTAACTTTATCAAACTGAACAGTAAAAATATCCTTAATATCACGCCTATCAAATAATTCCTTTTCGCCACCTTTTTGATCAATAAATTTATCACTTAAATCTTGTTTAACTAATTGTCTTTGTAAGATTTTTTCATCCATGCATCCATTGGTTATAAATCTATAAATTTTAACTTCTCTTTTTTGTCCATCTCTATGGATCCTTGCGATTGCTTGTAAATCAACTGCAGGGTTCCAGTCATTATCAAATAAAATAAGTCTTGATGCTCCAATAAGATTCAATCCAACTCCTCCAGCTTTGGCACTCAATAATAAAATAAAGCTATCATCAACATTATATTTATTAAATTTTTCAACAATTTTACTTCTTTCACTTGATTTTGTTGAGCCATCTAGTCTTAAAAACTTCAAGTTTAAGGAATTTAAAATTGATTCAATAATATTTAGGGTTGAAGTAAAATTTGAAACTATAACTATTTTTTCTTCATTTTTACTATGCAAAAGGCCTAATATCTTAATAAGGGCAATTATTTTACCACTCTTAACCTTTTTACCTAATTGATTACGAAATTCTATATCCTCCCCTGAATTCGAATTTCTTTCACAAATTTCAAGGAAAAATCCGTCCTCTTTCAGAAGTGATGGTGAATTACAGATTTTTCTAAATGTATTAATTAAATTTAATGATGATTGGCCATTAGCTGTATCTTCATTTACAAAATTTTGAAACCTTTTAGTTTCTATAACTGTCTTGAATAACTGTAATTGTAATGGAGTCGGTGGAATGAAAATAAAGTAATCTGATCTTTTAGGTAGATATTTTGTAAGTTCAACATTCGATCTTCTCAAAATAAAACTGTTCGTTAATTCAACTAATTCTCTGGATTTTTGTTTACCCTTTTTTTTGGATAAATCACTATGACAATTGGAATCCCTTGAATCTAAAATGGGTTTAATAAAATTTTTTTGAAAGGATTTTAAATCTCCTAATATACCAGGATTCGCAAAATTAGCCATTGTATAAAATTCAACTAAATCATTTTGAATTGGTGTACCTGTTAATAAAATTCTTCTCCTAATTTGAAAACTTTCCAAAGTTTTCATTGCTTTATTTTCACTGTTTTTCAATCTATGACCTTCATCACAAACTAATAGATCAAACTTGACAAGCGCTAGATAATTCGACATTGATTGCATTTTTTCATAACCAATAATTAAAACTTGATGAACATTATTCCTACCAAATAATTCAATATCTTGAATTTCATCGTGACCTTTGTTATTATTAACTGTTAGAACACCAACTCTGTTCATTCCCAACCATTTGGAAAATTCATTTTTCCAGTTATTAACTAATGATACTGGACAACATATTAAAATTTTACTAACGACAGGTGTCCTATCAACAATCGGAGATTGTCTTAATAAAGTCCAAATTAAGGTAATTGTCTGTAATGTTTTTCCTAAACCCATTTCATCTGCTAATATAGTACCTTTCATATCAGAATTATTCAAGCCCATTAAACAGGAATATAAAAATTTTACACCATCTCTTTGATGAGGTCTCAATTTGGATGATAATGATGGATCAACCACTATTTTTCTTGATAATTCAGTCTCATCAATACTTTTAGGTAGATCAGGCATAAACAAAGGATTATCAATTTTTGATACGTCATATAATGGTGCATCAGATAGAAATCTTTTCTTTTTCAAACTTCCAATGGTAGAAGAGATAGTTGATTTTGTTTGTTTTGAATATAACTGAGCTTCTTTCTTTCCATGGGTATCTAATGGTATTTGGGGAATTACATTTGTCATATTTGATTTATTGTTTAACAATGGTGATTTAAATTTAGCAGTTATTCTTGAAGTAACAAACTGCTGTGGAGTGCTTGATAATGTTAGTTTGGGTACCTTTGAAGATATTATTTCATCATTTAATTGAAACTCATATCCACCATATTTGAACTCATCTCTATAAATAACTTTATCGGCATCTTTGATTCGACCTATAATCATACTATCTTCATTATAAATTAGTGCAAAGTTGGTATATTCGTTCAAAACCAAATTTCCATCACCTTCCCATGTTTTATTCTTTTTGGTTGTCATTTTTCTAAACAAAATATTAAATTTTTTACTTTTGCTTTTGCTTTTGCTTTTGATTTTGGTGTTCTGATGAGCCACCTGATCATTTTTGGAAATAATTTCTTGGGAATTTAATGGAGAAGACAAAGACCCAACTAAAGAAGATCTGTCATTAGAGCTAGGTCTCTTCCGGTAGTTGGCAAATGATGTATTAAGATTCATTTGGGGCAAGAAAGTTACATATATTAACAAAAAACCAGCAGCGTGTCTCTTTTGTTGACGTTTTCGCCCTCAGAGCGCTTGAGATGCTCAATTTGTGTTTGCTTCTTGACTATTTTACGTTTGTATTGTGTAATTTTTAGATTACGATTTGGTGTTAAAACTCATTTGCTTTTTTTTACACAACATTCACAGGCCTCCGGGACATGTCAGGCCACAAGGATTACAAAGAAACCTTGTATACATTTTCATCCGATTCCAAAAATAGTCTTCAAGACCCACGAAGAACTCCTATCAATAGTAAAGACCACAAAACATCTTTACAAGTTTCCACAATGGACACTATCAAAGAGCCAACAACACCATCTTTACCAAAAACTTCAACGTTTGCATCACCTTCTCCTATAATCATACCGGAAACTCCGGAGAGGGTTCCACGCCATATAAATGATCTACAGGGTACACCGCTTCTATCACCACCTCAAGCCTCGACACATATATTATCAACTCCTCAAAGAAAAAAAGGTGGTGGTTCAAATAATACTGATTTTTATTCAATACTAACATCACCTGAAGTTCGTATGGATGATAAAAAATTAAAGCGGCGTTCGATTGAACTGTTTAATATTATGAATGAGAAATCATCACCTGATAAAATTCATAAAGAATATGATAATGATCATTTACTTAAATCTCCTAAGAGAGATCATAAAGAAATTAAGAAAATATCCGAAAATTTAAGGACAAGATTAAATTATGCAAATGTAAAAGTGCAACATGGATGGTCTAGAAAGAACATTAAAGAGTTAGAACATTCTTTAGAAGAAATTGCAAGTAATCCTCAACGTTCAGAACAGTTAAATAAATCTGCATCGGGTAATAATAAAAGATTGGAAGATTTTTGGAATTTAAGAACTGATAATTTGCCAAATAAGCACGACGCTGCAAATAATGATACTATAAATAATAATACTTATTCATCTTCATTATTGGCAAGTCCTGGACAATTTGCAAGTCCGGGTAGAAGAAGGTCTTCTTTTATTTCGAATATGAAATTAGACGAAGTTGCAAAACGTGGCTTTAAAATTACATCACCTGAAATTGACGCATCCGAAATGTTATCTTCAACTTCATTAACATCATCGAATTCAATTATATCAAACACGAATATACCAATAGGATCACAAACCTCACCTTTGAAAAAAAATTTAGCAAATAGAGAAAAATTAACTTTAGATACAATTGTAAATTATAATAATAATAATAATAATAACAATAATAATAATAATAATAATAACAATAATAATAATAATAATAATATTAATATTAATAATATTAATAATAAAAGTAATAATAATAATTATAATGGAAATAAAAATTCTGATAAAACGCTTGAGCAAGAGGCAATCATTTCATTAATCTCTTTATCATCACCAAATAAGTACACATCAACGGGGTCATTATCACCATCCCCACCAAGGCATTTAGGATCACCAACAAGAACATCATATCCAGGGTTACCCTCTTTATCGGGAGTATCAAACAAAATATTACCTCCATTACCTACATTATCTTCATTGCCATTATCAGCGCCTGTGATAATGAGTACAAGTCCTAGTGATGGAAATTCAAGTCACAATCGACTGATGTTACCAACCCTACCCCAAGGACAGGAGATGATTTCACGGTCACATCATATACAACGACCACCTACAGCTATAGGGATACACAATGGAAATACCGATGATGAAACAACAGAAGATGAGATGATAGAGGATGATGAGGCCCCTATAATAACAGACGAAAATATCAAGGAACAAAGAACATCCTTAAGAGAGGCAACTCATCATAAATTCAGAGCCACGAGATATGATGGGGTGAAAATGAAGATGACCTCCAAAAAGAGTGAGCCATAATCTTATATTGTGTTTCCTGTCACTCCATTACTTTATGTAGATTATGTAATTAATAATTATGAATTTAGTCAGTTCAGCCGAATAAAAAAGCGTTTGATTAATTAATATAATTCATTTTAGTCGATGAAAATTGTTAATCAATTTGAGATAAAAAAACGCTCTTTTTCGGCCGATTATCTGATTGTGCTACTTGAACTGTGTTTGCTTAAATATCTTTTGTCCCCCCCCCCCTCTTCAGTTTCTCTTGGTCAATCTTTTAAACAACTGCTAGTTACTAATGAAGATGCCTGCTTTATCCATCCTCAACGTTATTACTTTGGCATTGTCTGTTCATGGTGCACCAGCTCCAGTTACAGGCGCTAGTTTACTAGATTTTAGTATGGTATCAGAAGCTGTGGAAAGTATTGAATATTTACTAGAATTTGAATTAGAGTCTACTAAATTCCCATCAATTTTTAAAAAAAATCCAGAACTTTTCAAACTTCATGCGGATTTAATTAGAATTGAATCAATTAGTCATAATGAGTTTGCAGTTTCAAGATATTTGCAATCATATTTAGAACACTTAGATTTAGGACTAGAATTGTCAGTTGATCCATCAAACAGAAACATTTATGCTTACGGTGGTGATAATAAAAATTCAACTGTATTGCTTACTTCCCATATTGATACTGTTCCACCATTCATAGATTATTACATTGAAGAAGATTTTGATGATGAAAATGAAACCATCAAAATTCATGGTCGTGGTTCATGTGATGCCAAAGGATCAGTTGCTGCTCAAATTATTGCAGCGAAGGAATTATTAGAAGATGGTTTGATTACATTGGAAGACTTAAGTTTATTGTTCGTATTTGAAGAAGAAGTTGGTGGTACTGGGATGAGAAGTGCAAACAGCTATTTTAATGATGAAAATATCACTTGGGACTCGGTTATTTTCGGCGAACCAACAGAAAATAAGCTAGCAACTGGTCATAAAGGGCTCTATATGGCTGATATTGAAGTTTATGGATTTGCTTCACATTCTGGTTATCCAGATATTGGAAATGATGCTAATAAAATTTTGATTGAAATTATGCATGAACTAGAGAATTATCCATGGCCAAGTTCTGAATTATTAAATAAAACAACTATTAATATTGGTTTAATCAATGCGGGTGTTGCTGATAATGTCATTTCACCATATGCACATTGTAAGCTGTTATTAAGAACGGCTGTTGAGTATAAAGAGATTGATATTGCAGTTAAAAAAATTGTTGCAAAATATGAGCCATTAGCTAATGATTTGAAATTTAAGGTTTTAGTTACCGACGATCCAGTTACTTTGGATTTTGAAGTTAAAGGATTTGAAACCTATATTGCATCATATGCAACTGATATTCCAAAATTAGACCATAAAAACTTCAAAAGATATCTATATGGTCCCGGTTCTATTTTAGTGGCACATGGTCCAAATGAATATGTTGCTGCCGAAAGTTTATTGCAGGCAGTTGAAGATTACAAGAAGTTAGTACTATTTTCATTAGATAAATGATTTTGTTAACTAAATACCTTTCACAAGGAAAAATAACATTTTCTAATAGATTACTGTAAAATTAACTGTAAATAAATTATTGCAACTTTTATAACTTTTATAATTTTCAAGATTTACATCAAGCAATTGCCGATTATATATTACATTATCATTTAAAATATAAAATAATGTGATCCCGCTCATATATCCGATGCAGGTGTGAATACAAGCATAAGACTCAAACTGGGGACAGTGTAAGAAAGCATTTCTATCCCATCCAACGACCTAGTCAGGACAACGTTCTACTCAGACGTGTAAACATATTAAATAGAACATCTATAGGCCGTGATATTGTGGTTTGAATAATAGAAACCAGAAAGAAAGAAGGAAGAAAAGCATAGAAAAGGACACTGAAATTTAAAGTGAAAATTTTTCAGCGAAAAACATGAATAGAAAACTACAATATTAATTTTAAGAGGGTTACTCTTGACATGAATTGTTCATTTTTTATTGTGCATTGCATTTTTAACCCAATCCAGCATGGCAAAGAAGGGAAAGAAGGGAAACAAGACCCAAGACTACTGGGATGAAGAATTTGAACAAGATCAGCCACAAGAACTCGGCGCAGATGTTGACGAAACTTCTGAAACTGTCGAAGAATCTTCAGGTCCAACAGTTGCAAGTGCAGAAGATGAATTCGGCGGTGATTTTTTATCCAATTTAAAGAAAGCAAAGAATAAGAAGGATAAGAAGGCAAAAGAAGCTGAAGCTGAAGAAAAGGCCAGACAAGAAGCTGCTGCTCAACAAAAAGGACCAATTATTAAAACGAAGAAAGAAAAGGAAAGAGAAAAGAAAGAAAGAGAAAAGCAAAGAAAGAAACAACTTGCTGAAAGAAAAGGTGCTTCACAGAAATCTGAAACTTCAGAATCGACACCTCCTCCTGAGTCTGAATCTAAACCTATTGAAACAAAGGAAGAAACGCCAAAGGCAGCTCCAAAGAAAGCAAAAAAAGTTCCAGCTGGTCTTGCTGCTTTAAAGAGACAATTAGAATTACAAAAACAAGCTGAAGAAGAAGCTTTACGTTTAGAGGAGGAAGAAAGATTAAAAGAAGAAGAAGAAGAAAAGAAAAAAGCAGCAGAAGAAAGTGCAAGGGAAGAAGCAAAACAACTTAAGAAAGAAAGGGAAAAGGCGAAGATTGAACAATTAAAGAAAGAAGGTAAATATCTAACTAAGAAACAAAAGCAAGAAAAGGCACTGCAAGAAAGGAGAAGAGCTGCATTATTACAATCTGGTAATATTAAAGTTGCTGGTTTGGCAAGTGATGGTACTAAAGTTAAAACTTCATCTTTCGCTTCTAAACAAAAGAAGAAATCTAAGCAAGCTAAAGAAGAAAAGGCAAAGGCTGCTTCTGTAGAGGCTGATAAGTCTTCAAAATCAAAATCCGAATCACAAGATGGTGATGATGAAGCTTTAGTTGATGACTGGGAAACTATGGCCCTTGATGATGATGAAGATGCAGGAGAAGATGAAGAAGAAAGAGAAGAAAGAGAAGAACAAGAATTTGTTGAAAAAGATTACGATAACTCTGACGAAAATGTTGAACAAGTTAAAACTAATGTTTTAATTTCTAAAGATCCAGTTATTCCTGTTGTCCAGCAACAACCTCAAAAGCGTTTTGTTGCACCTGAAGCTAAATCTTTCTTACCTGCAACTACAAGTATAACTAAAGATGGTAAGGAATTACGTTCTCCTATTTGCTGTATTTTAGGTCATGTTGATACTGGTAAAACTAAGTTATTAGATAAAATTAGACAGACTAACGTTCAAGGTGGTGAAGCTGGTGGTATTACGCAACAAATTGGTGCAACATATTTTCCAATTGATTCGATTCAAGAAAAAACTAAAGTTATGGAAACTTATGAAAAAATCAATTATGAAGTTCCAGGTTTATTAATGATTGATACACCAGGTCACGAATCTTTCACCAACTTAAGAACAAGAGGTTCATCATTATGTAATATTGCAATTTTAGTCATTGATATTATGCATGGTTTAGAACAACAAACTATTGAATCTATTAGATTATTGAGAGATAGAAAGGCACCTTTTGTTGTTGCCTTAAATAAAATCGATAGATTATATGATTGGAAGGCGACTCCAAACAATTCATTCCGTAGTTCTTTAGAAAACCAAAAACCGTCTGTCAGATCAGAATTTGAAACTAGATTTACCCAAATCAAGGTTGCATTGGCTGAACAAGGTTTAAACAGTGAATTATATTACAAGAATACAAATATATCTAAATTTGTTTCCATTGTTCCAACTTCTGCAATGACTGGTGAAGGTGTCCCTGATTTATTATGGTTATTATTAGAATTAACTCAAAAGAGAATGAGTAAGCAATTGAAATACTTAACTGGTGTTGAAGCAACTATTCTAGAAGTTAAAGTCATTGAAGGTTTGGGTACCACAATTGATGTTATTTTATCAAATGGTATTTTACATGAAGGTGATAGGATTGTTTTATGTGGTATGAATGGACCAATTGTTACAACTATCAGAGCTTTATTAACTCCACCACCCGCACGAGAATTACGTATTAAATCTGAATATGTTCATCATAAAGAAGTTAAAGCAGCTTTGGGTGTTAAGATTGCAGCAAACGATTTAGAAAAGGCCGTTGCAGGTTCACGACTCCTAGTTGTTAAAGAAGGTGATGATGAAGATGAATTAATGGATGATGTTATGGATGATTTAACTGGTTTATTGGATTCTGTCGATCCAACCGGTAGAGGTGTTACTGTTCAAGCGTCAACATTAGGTTCATTAGAAGCCTTACTAGATTTCTTAAAAGACATGAAGATTCCTGTTATGTCTATTGGATTGGGTCCAGTTTATAAGAGAGATGTTATGAAAGCAGGTGCGATGTTAGACAAAGCAAAAGAATTTGCGGTTATGTTATGTTTTGACGTTAAGGTGGATAAAGAAGCAGAACAGTATGCTAATGAGCAAGGAATTAAAATATTTAATGCAGATATTATTTACCATTTGTTTGATGAGTTTACCGCTTATCAAGAAAAATTATTGGAAGAAAAAAGAAAGGCAAATGCAGGTTCGGCAATTTTCCCATGTGTTCTGAAAACATTGCAAATTATTAATAACAGAAATCCAATGATTATTGGTGTTGATGTTGTAGAAGGTGCTGTTAAAATTGGTACCCCAATTTGTGCTGTTAAACCAGACCCACTGACAGGTAAAAAGACTCCATTATTATTGGGTACTGTTGTTTCCTTGGAAGTTAATCATCAAACTAAAAATTCAGTTAGAAAGGGTGATACTAATGCCGGTGTTGCAATGCGTTTAGAAGCAGGTTCTGGCCAACAACCAACATGGGGTAGACACGTTGATGAAAAGGATGGATTGTATTCTTTAATTACGAGAAAATCTATTGATACATTAAAGGATCCTGCTTTTAGAAGCACTGTGCCGAGAGAAGATTGGTTGTTAATCAAGAAATTAAAGCCATTATTAGATATTGAATAAACTTGATGAATTCAATTTATATAGTTACTTTTTTTTATAGCTTGATATGATAACTGAAATTTTACATGTGACTTTTTATGCTGATAAACTAAGGATAAAAACTGCATGGTCTTACTAATTAACGTTCTATACTATATTTAAAAAATAACTAAGTGTTTATTCCTCATCATCAGTGATGATTTCTTGTGGTGCTGGTGGTGGTGGTGGTGGTTTAAAATACTCTTGATCAGCAATGACTGCCTTTCTATAAGCGTTCTTATCATCAGCGAATGCTAAAAGGTAATCTAACTCCAAATCATGAACTTGCCTACCTAACATAACAACTGAATGTAATGGTTCACCAGCATCGTAATTTGCTAATTCTTCTAATGTTGCGGCCTTAAAAGATTGATTTGGAGAACCCAATCTTGAGACTGCAATACATGGAGTTTGTGGCGTATATGCAGCTTCCTTTCTTAACTCTTCAATTTCTAAAAGTTGTTGGCAACAAGTTGCAACCGACATATATCTTGGTGGATCGTAAACCATTCTACCTTGCATTAGCGCTTTAATATTTGGTTCTTTAACTTTAATATCTAGTAATAACAATGTATGTAAACCGATTTTTCTGTTCTCCATAACTTTGTTATAGAATGAATCAGGTCTCCAGTCTTCGGTGAAAAAAACAATTGAGACTGCTTGACCAAAATTGTATAACTGTAAACCGCAAGCACCAACTGCATTCATCACACTTGCATTATGAATACTTTCAACAGGTATACCCAAGTCTCTTGCACGAATAACCAAATCAGTGTGTGTGGTTGCACCAAAAACATCACCAACAACTAAAAAAGCAACATCATCAACTTTGGCATTTTCTAAGATTTTATCACTTTCAGATTCAACCATTTCACGATCTGCAAGGATAACTTCACGACCGTAGAATTCTTCAAGTTTTGATTTATCTGCGGACATTAAAATTGAAGTGTATGCTTCAAGATAAACACGTTTACATTTTTTAACAGCAGCAAGGCCACGAACTGTAATATCAGATTCGTGGGCAAGACCCAAACCAATCATATAAAGCATTTTGAAATTATAATCCGGTGTTTTATTTTTCTATTATTTGAAAGATCATGAAGAAACCAAACTGTTAAGTGTAAAAAATTTTCGAAAATTGAAAAATTCATTTTGCGATAAAAAATCTATCTGACATGTTTTATTCTATCATCTCAAATTTCTCAGGGGCTTGGTTCCTTCTTTCTAGATGTTTAATTTAGTATTATTCTTTGGTTTTACATATAATAATAATTATGCCTTTAGTTAATGCAGAGACTCCACTTTTAGGCACGGCCACTTCAACTTCAAAAAAAGAAAGATTTATTCAGCAATGTAAATTATTTAAGAAACAGTTTGTCAAACATCAACTACACATTTATATTCCAATATTTATTATTACTGCAATGATCTTTAGTATTATGTGTATTTTTTTTATCACTGTTGAACCTAATTTAGGAGTTGGGGTTGCAGAGGGTACATTTTTTGATACGGACGATGTTAAATTGATTGGATTAGGAGATGAAGGTGGAATTGATTTACAAATTAGTGGTACCAATTATAATAACTATACCAATATAAATGATTTCTGGATAAGGAATTATTTTCAAAAGGGTGGATTTATGCTCAGACAATTAAACTTGAAAATTGATGAATTAGATCTGATCATATTTGACTCAGACAAAGGCGAAGATTTTAATTTTGGTAAAGTTGAAATAATGCCATTTTATGTTAATGTGGTTGATAAAAGTAACACATCGATGGATATGTATGCTACTTTATGGCCAAATGGGAAAGGTGTTAGGGGTATTTTGAAAAAGATTTTATTGGATTCGGGTACAAAATTAAGGATTAGGGGTGATGCAAAAGTCAAAGTTTATGTTTTTAATGGGTTCATTCCGGTAAGTAAGATAATCATTCCACTTGACATCAAGCTTTTATGATTATGATTTTTTAGGGATTTTTTAGCTATGTATATCTTTTAAGTTTTTATATAACGTTTATTTGGAAAGGTTTCTTATTTGGTATAGTAAAAATAAGATCTGAAAGTATATTTAGAATCTATATAGAAGTAAAAAATGGACTAACCTGGTGGTAATTGAGAAACATCAACAACATCAGCAGCATCCTTTGATGGATCGGTACCATCATCAACACCTTCTATTGGAGTTCTTGGTAATGCCATCATACCAGATCTTGCTAATTCTAAGATACCAAAAGGTTGAATAAGAGCAATGAATGAGGAAATTCTTGTTGGTTTTGCTGACAATTCAACCACACAATTTCTATCAGAAACATCAACAACCTTACCACCAAATTCACGGGTTAATTTGCTTATAGCATCTAAGTGTTCATATTTTTGTCTTAGGGCCTGAGAAGCTGGTAAATTTTGAGGATGATAAGCTTCACTTCTTAATCTTTCAGAAATTTTAGCATCTGCATCATTGTGGTGTGCTACTAACTCTTGAAAATATTCTGGACCTAAAAGAGAAACTCTTGCTAACAATAATTCTCTCTTGATAATTTCGGAATGTGAGTAATCTAAAACTGCATAAACAGGAACTAAATCTTCAATTTGTTTTCTAGCTTGTTCGATGACTGCATCTTGACCTCCAAGAACAATAGTCATTCTGGATAAATCTTTAACTTCGGTATTGCAAACAACCAGAGAGTCAATATTGAAACCTCTTGCGGCAAGAGTACCAGAAACTAATGCTAAAACACCAGGTTCATTTTGAACTAAGCAATTTAAAACATGTTGAGTTTTGGGGGTTTTTGAAACTATTGGAGTCTCATAAATAATAGAACTAACAGCAGAATCTACAGATAAAGTTGGTTGCTCAAAGGTTGGTAATTGTGGTCTCTTTTTGTTTCTATGTAAATTTTTGTAAGCCATTGCAGCTGTTGATGATGAGTAATTCTTAAATTGGGAAAATGAACCAATATGGTTACACTGTTTCAACCCAACCGCCTTAGATAACATCCTGACTGTGAGACTGTAGCTTTTGCAGAAAAAAAAGGAAGATTTAAATTAAAATAAACGAAAAGAATAAAGCACTATGAATAAACCTCCATCCATTCATGTTCCAGCAAATGACTCTTGAAAATGAAAAAAAAATCTGAGATTTCAATGGTTCCGTTTGTGCGCCGGTACAGGGCCGGTATTCAAGATTGTTAAACCTAACCTTTCCTAATAAAATAACCATCACATAAGAGAACTCTAGTATGATAACAGTAATGTTTATGGTACTTATTGTTGTTGATTAAACATATCAAAAACATCTAAAAAATAGAAATATATTATGGACGAGACCGGAGTCGAACCGATGACCTTTCGCTTGCAAGGCGAACGCGCTACCAACTACGCCACACGCCCTATAATTAAATGATCCCTAGCAGGATCGAACTGCTGATCTTGGCGTTATTAGCACCACGCCTTAACCAACTGGGCCAAGGGATCATTTGATAAAATAAAAGAAAATTTGACGTTAATAAATGATAAACTTAGATCAAGTATTTCTAAGAATAATTAGGGTGTTAATTACTATGACCTAATTTTTGTAAAGATTTAAAATCATATCATTTATAGAAAACAGTAACAAATTTGTAAACTTCATAAGAAATATATATAACTTACAATATAATTGCACTATTACTATATACGACAATAAACGAGGTAGATTTTATAGAAATGTTGTCTGTTATTCAACTCTTTTCGAAGGCTTTTACATTCATACACAAAAGGTGAAGAAATGTGAAAACGTCCACTTTGTGCCATCAAGTTCTTCCATGGTTATGACTGGTGACAATTGATTATTATGAGAATGATATTGTCTTTGTTTTTTCATTTTCTATAGACCAGTAATGATTGTGTCTGAAATTTTATTTCTTAATTTTTATCAGTACTTGATCAATTAATCGCATGAATTTACCCAAACTACAAACACGTAATTTAAATCAGACAGGCGTAGAATTTAATTTTTCACAATGAAAAACCAAGCATGAAGTATGCTTTGAAAAACCCTAATTGTTGGTTGGGTCTTTGTATGTTTATATGAATTTCTTATAATATTTGTAGATTAATTATTGAGATATAAAACCACTAATTTTTAAAAACTCAAAACATCAAGATTTTAGTATTTTTTAATTATATTTTATGTTTCAAAAGAGAGAGAATTATTAAACCTAGGACTGCCTGCACAGAAACTAAATCTTTTAGACTCAATGGTGATTACAATAATAAGTTCATTTATTAGCAAAATTTTATAATCATTACATCTTTATTTAATTATATAAACAAAGGAATTTCAATTGCACCACCGACAGTCTCAATTCCATCATTTTTCTTTTTACTGTTACTGTTTTTCTTTCCTTTTTCAGCATATTTATTATTTTTACTTCTTTTATTGATATTGTTAGTTGTACGTTTACGTTTTCTACTAACAGCACCATAATCATCATCTTCGGTCATTGTCTTTTCAATTTGAATATTATTTTCTTTGTCACTAACGGATGCTGCATATCCTAGTAATGACATTGTCAATTGTTCAGTAAGTTTTAAAATATTATTATCATTAGTTTTAGTGGTCGTTGATTTTGAACGAGAACTAGAATTTGTTGTGGTTGTAATTCCTTCAACCGGAACAAAGCTATTATTAGCTGCAATATTATCAAAATTATTTTGAAAATTAATTGGATTATTCTCAATTTCTTCAAATTCTGCTCCTATATTACCTGCATTACCAAAAAAATCATCTAAGGTGACAAATTTTCCATCGTGACCAACTCTAATTGTTTGAATGTCATGATCATCTTTAATTAATTGTTTTACAAATGAATTATCATATCCTAATTTTAATAATAAGGACTCATCATTATTTTCAATATTCAAGGTTGAAAGTTCATTAATAGATAAACTTTCTAATGTTATAAATTCAATACTAGATCCATATAATTCGATCGAATCAGCCTCTTGATTAGTGTTATTATCATTACCCAATAACAGGAGTAATGATGTGATACCATTCATATCTTTCCTTATTTTGATTAATCTTGACAGTTTGATAGCTTTAAGCAAATTTGAAAAATAATCAAAATGGTATGTTGAGGATAATGATAAATCAAAACAATCCAATAAAGCATAATCATTTGGATTATCTGCTAAAGGTTGTGGTTTGAATACTTTGAATTCAGGAACCTGCAATCTTTTATTGGGTATAATTAATTTAGAAAATCCTATAGTATCTGATTTTGATTTTGAAATAAAAATTAACTTCGGGGTTTTCGATTCTCTTGAATAAGTGTTATGATTTTCATTATAATTTAGAGGCTGCTTACAATATAATATGAATTTATCAGTCTTTAAATCATGCATATCTTTTATAGTATCATGTAATATATGTGATTTTATAATAATATCAAATAATATTTTTTTAGAATCCAACCTAAAAATTGAATCGTCAGTTAAAGTATTTTCAATATTAAAAACATTCAATTCATTTGATTCTTCTTGAGTGTTTGATAATTTATCTTTCTTACATTTGCTTTGCTTTTCGTGGCTTTCCATTTCAAATGTTGCCATTTCACATTTTTCAATTATGCAATCATCTTCAAACGTCATGATGAATGGGTCATTCTCTCTTTCATATATAAATGTGCACTCCACACTCATATCAGTAACTTTTTTTTCTTTAACATGAATATTTATTGTTTCCAAAAAGGAAGTCAAATTTAATCTAATATTAATTATTGCATCTTGATCAAATCCACCTGTCAAATCATCGTTTTCGGTTCCATCCTCATTTTGGTTATCTTCAAGATCACTTAAATAGGTATCATCTGCATATAATTGAGCATCTGTATACTCTCTCTTATTTCTCCAAACACCGTTAAAAGTATACGTTGAAAATATTTTTTTGTTCAAATTTAGTCTTATTTTACAGACATTTCCATCACTAATAGTGAAACACATTCCTTCAGATGATATATCCAAAATGCAAAAATCTCCAAATTCCTGGACAGAACTAATGAGCTTATGCAGTAATTGTATGTTTTTCGTTTTAGCAAAAAATTGTGGAGTTTCTGCTTTATCAATATTTTCAATTGATTTGGATCTCCGAGCATGCACTTCTTTTAAATCATGATTATTCTTGTTAATTTTTGGACTTGTCATTTCTTGGGTATTGTATTTTGATTCACTAGATGTATCATGCCCCATTACTGATGTTAATCCCAATGATAAAAAATCTGCATCAGTACTCACAGTACCAAAACCTGATGTTATCGTCGGCATGATTGAATGGTTATAAAAACCTTATTGACTGGAAGAGTAACAATTCAATAAAGTAGGAAGACACCTTTTGTACTTTTGATTTTTACATGACGCGATCTAAAATCTTAATTTCGGCTCAGCAACAATTTACAATTTTAAACTTTTAGATATAATATTGATGATTTTAATTGCTTGTAAAACAATCAATTTGAGCGTGAACCTATCATAAAATTTATCATGTAAATAAACTGCACTAATAACTAGAATGAAATGAATTTTGCCTTTATAAATAGAAGCTAACACATATTATAATACACAAATAGTTGATTTTGTGTTGAATTTTTTTTATATTGAGTTCCTCTAAAGCAGTCATTAGTTCGTAACCATTAACAGTATTTTTTATCTAATTTCCAAACTTTTGCGCAAAACAATTACGTAAGCAAGATGGGTAACGACTGGTATGGCATCAGGTTTAAAAAAACAAGCAATGCCCGTGTAGCGTAATGGTTAACGCGTTTGACTTCTAATCAAAAGATTCTGGGTTCGACTCCCAGCATGGGTGCTGGCATTAGCTTAATTTTTTTTTAGTTTGTTTTATCATTATTGTTTGTTAAATAGAATTATTTGTGGGAGCTGTATAACATAGAACAAACTAGAATTCATCTTTTTGTATATACACCAGTAAAAAATATGAGTTTATATAATTATAACCTAAATAATTGCTAATTACTACTTAAATGAATGACATCCCTATACCTCTCACATTCTTTCATTAATTGTTTACATCTAAGTTGTGATTCCAGTTCTCTTTTACTTAAACTTTGAAAATTTGATTCCATTCGTTCAATGGTTGATTCAAGCTGTTTAATTTGCTTTTCAGAATGTTTCTTAGATATTTTTAGGTCACTAATACGAGTATTCAACTCATCGACAGTCCTATTTAAATCTTTAAATTGATAAGTTTGATCACGTTGAGTTGATTTGGTTAAAGATAATTTTGCATCCAATTCATTAACTCTACTTTTCCAATGTAAGTCTTGTGCAGTTAATTCAGCAATTTGTTTTCTTTGAATATCTTCAAGTTGTTTGTGTAATGATTCATTGTATTTAGTTAATTCTTTATTATCTTCCATCATTTTATTATAGTTGTTTTCAGATTCTTTAAACTTACCTAATAACTCTTCATATTTATTATTAACATCATTTAGTGAAGCAGAAATACTCTCACATTCAATATTTGATTTTTCAAGTTTTTCATTAAGTTGTTGAATAAGAACTTCATTATTAGCATCATTTCTGGCCCTACTTAGATGGTTCTCAAATTTAACTTTAATATCATTTAATTTATCTTCCAATGAACGTTTTGAATTTAATAAATCATCACGTTCTTTTAATAAGTTATCATTGGAAACATTTAAAACATCAACTTGCTCTGATAAATTTTTAGCTTTATTCATATTAGTTTTAACTTCACCAAGTAATTTATCATTATTCAAAGTACAATTAATCAGTGCACTACTTAATGTGGTTTTCTCTTTCATCAATTTACCCATATTAATTTTAGATGTTGAAATTTCTCTTCGGCAGGTTTCTAATTGATTATTTAAACTTTTGATCAATTTATTCATTTCTGTTTCTTTATTAATCATTTGACTAATTTCATCTGTAAGTCTATTAATTTCAGTTTCTTGATGAACATGTGTAGCTGATTTGATACTCACTCTTAGCTTTTCACTGTCTTCATATTTATCATTTAAACTTGCATAGGATTCTTTTAGTTGTTGGATTTCAAATTCTTTATCTAAAATTTGTTTTGTCAAATCACTTATTCTTGAATTTAACAAATTTACTTTATCATCAGATTGATTATATTGAGATTCAAAACGTGCTGCTTTTGTCTTAAAATGTTGAATAGTATTTCGGAGCTTTTCACATTCTCTGGTTAGACCCTGTAATTCTATTTCATTCTTTGATAATTGACTAAAATACTCATCAGATCTTTCCCTATAAAGTTTAACACTTTGTTCTAATGTAGCATTCTTTAATTTCGAAGACTCCAAACTATTCTTCAACACTATGATCTCCTCTTCTTGTTCAAATCTGTTATTATTACCTGATTGCAAACGGGTCAATCTGGTCTTATATTCATTAACAATTGATTTTAATCTCAGATTTTCATGTTTAAGCTTTGTTTCTTGTTGAAAGTTTATGTAATGATTATTTTCAATATTAGTAGTATCGTTCAGAACCGATTTAGTGCCATGGAAACCACCATTTTCTTCTAACTTAACAAAGTCTTCGAGTTTTTTAGTTAAAATACTATTTTCAATTTGGGACAACTCAAATTTTCCTTTATATTCAATTAATTCAGTATCATTAGATTTACCTTTATTAGATTTTAGATCTTTTTGAAATGAGACATAACCATTTCTCAACTTAGTATTTTCATCCTTTAATGTTGATAACTGTTTTTTCATTAATTCAAATTCAGTGGAATTAAAAATTTGAATGTTTTCATTTTCATCATTAAGATCGGGATTATATATTTTATTCATATTTGGTAACTGGATATTATTCTTTTTTAACAAATTCTTCATTATTTGATTCTGATATGATTCAATTGCAACCCTGTTACTTAAAACCTTATTTTTATGTTCTAGTTCATGAACTTCAGGCGATAAAGTGCTACTAAGTTGATTACGATCAATCTGGTTCATCGCTGCTTGTGCTGGATTGAGTGACCCTAATCTAATCAATAATTGTGAATTATCGGTTTCTAAATATTTCTTTTCATTAATTGCTTGAATAGTTTCTAACTTAGAATGTTGCAGCTTCACTTCTAATGATTTAATAATATTTTTTTCCACAGCAAGCTCTTGTTGTAATGATTCAACCATTTCTTTAGTTTGTTTCAAATCTTTGAAATACTGTTGACGACCTTCATTAAATTCAACTTCATCATGAATTTTTTGTTTTAATAATGAATCAGTTTCTTTAAACTTATGTTTTAAAATTTTGAATTCTTTTTTAATTTTTTCAGATTGATCATATGCTAAACGTTTTGAATCATAATTCTTTTTCATTTCTCTTAATGGTACTAATTCATTGAGCAAAGCTGAATTTTTCTTTTCCAAGTCCTCTACTGACGTATTACTACCAATCAGTAATTTGCTTTTATTTTCCAGCTCTGAGCTTAATTTTTTAACTTGAGCTTGTAATTCACTTAAACCAACTTGATATTTTTCCTTTTCTTTTGCTGTAACAGAATCTCTTGATTTCTTTTCAAGCTTTAAGCTGGATAGTTCCATTTCTTGTTTATCGATTGTGGATTTAAGTGAAGAAATTTCATCTTTTAGTAAAGAGATGCTCTTTAATTCAGAATGAAGCTTGTTTTCTAATTTACTTTTTGTTTCACTCAATTCTTTAACCTCTTCTTTATATGATTCTAAATGATTATCATTTGATTCTAACAATTTTTCCAATTTATCTTCTTTATTTTTCAAAACAGATGTTATACTAGCATGTGATTCTCTTACTTCAGATAGGTCCTTTTCTAATGAAACAATATTTTTTCTAGTTTCTCCAATTTCCAAATCTTTTTTCTCTATAATTTTTTTATTGTCTATTAATTCAGATTCTAAAGACTTTAATTTAGAGTTGAGTACATCGCGTTCAATAACAATATCATTTGATTTAGTTTCAAAAGACTTCAATTTGTTCTCTAACGTAAGAAGCTTTTTCTTATATTGAATTTCAACCATTTGCGAATCATCTAATCTTGGCTTTAAAGCCTTAAGAAGTTTAAACCATGGGTCAGAATTATATTTTGCATAAAGCTTAAAATTTTCCACTAAAACTTTGGATGATCTCAATCTTAACAGCTTAATTTTGAAATCTTTTCTAACTAAAGCACCTCTTGCAACAGAATTAAATTTGGTGAAAATAATCGAAAGTTTTTCTTCTCTTTGTTTTTCAAGTGATGCCAAAACACCATTTCGAAAAAATAATTTAGTTAAACCAATTTTATAAACTTCAGGATCTAATTCAAGGCCTGATAAAATCATTTCACAAATTTGTTTATATTCACTGTTTGATTTTTTGGGGTTATTATTGACAGAAACAGCAGATAATAAACCATAATGATTAGCAAAATTTTCAAAATCAATTCTGTTAGGGTAACCAGAACGTGCAATTCTAATACCTTCTAAAACACCATTACATCTCAATTGATGCAGAACAATTCTATCATTAAATATTCCTGGTTTTTTCTCATTGTTTGGTAAAATGCAACGAACAAAGTGTGGATAGGTTTTCGACAGTTGATCCATCAAAGAATTTAATTGTTCCTTGTGACGTCTTGCAACGGTTCTGAACATACCAGATTTTTTCCTTGGCGATCCTTTAACTGGTGAATCCGTTATATTGATATCATTAAATTCAAGGTTGAAAAAATCACTTAAAAAGATATCATTTGAGGAAGATAATAATTCAACCATTGTTGAACTTAAAGGATCTTTATTCTTATTAATCCAACCATCAACAGAATAATCAACATTACCAGCATAATGTTTGATAATAAAACCATCTCTTAATTTATTTGCCCTAAATGGTAACTTGGATTTGTCGATTTTATTATCCTTAACCTCTAAATCTTTGAATAAATTATCTATAAAGGATCTATCAGTATTTGTAGGAACCAAACATTCATCGTCTAAAATTGAAAAAATGCTTGTTTTCTTTCTATCTGCACTTTTACCTTCAATTAATTCGATTGTAGGTTTTAATTCATTACCAAAATCAATATAGTTCCAAGAAATACCTTCTTTCATATACTCACTTTGTTCTAATTCAAACATATGGTGATTGAAAAATTGTTGTAATTTTTCATTAGTATAGTTAATGCATAGTTGTTCAAAAGAATTCTTTTCAAAAATTTCAAATCCAGCAATATCTAAGATACCAATATAATTATCAGTATTTTCTTGGAATATATAATCACTACTCTTATTTGTTGAAGATTTAAAGTTTTCATTAATTTTATCAACTAAATATTTAAACAATTTTTCATATAAAGATTTTGATAAAGCATCAATTGAAAATTTTGCTTGACTTGCAGTTCTTTCTTGAATAACTGTTTCTCTACCAATTTTAACTTTTGAGTTTAAGAAAGATTTTTTAAAATCTTGAGAGCTCACACCTAATAATTTTGAAATATTTTCAATAATTGATTCAGACTCATCAATTAAAATTGCTTGTTTGGTATGATTGTTTGAATTTTTGAACTTAATATTACCCAATTGCAAAATGACTGAAAGAATTTTGAAAATATTGAAAGTATCGTTATCGTTAAAATTCATAATTTTAAAAGCTTTTAACAAATTATTAAATTCTTGTTTATCATCGATATTATCAACAGGGATTGTTAAACCACTTTTCAAATATTCATAATCGTTTAATGAAGTAGTATTAATCAATAGTTTATTCAAAAGATCATTTGGAGCACCCTTTAACAGTTGATAGAATACATGATAGTTTCTTTCCTTTGAATCTTGAAAAATAACTCTGGATTTTTCTAATAAATACCAATCAATATGTGCACCGGATAATTCATTATTATTACTGGTATTGATTTGAATCTTTATAAACTTACCAAATCTTGAAGAATTCAAATTTCTAACAGTTGTTGCATTACCGAAACTTTCAAGAATTGGATTTGCTTGTAAAATTTGATTCTCCAAGACAAGAGCATTATCTTTATTATTTGTGTTTGTTGAAACTGAAAGGATATATTGAATAACTTTTTTAGTATTCTCAGTTTTACCTGCACCTGATTCACCAGTAACCAGAATACTTTGATCTTTTTTATCTTTGGTTAAATTTGAAAATGCATCTTGTGCTGTTCCAAATATGTGAGGATTTAATTTTGAAGTAGTTAATGAATCATTGTCTTCTCTGTTATCATTTTGCTTCGAATATAATTGAATAAAATCTTTATTATAAATATTAATTTTTTTATACGGATTGACAGTAACAAGGAACAAACCAGAGTGTGTATAAATTTTATCATTTTTATATCGTAATTTTAAATTATTTAAAACTGATGGTTCATTAAGATAGGTCAATGAAGCCATATCATCGATGCCATCAAAATGGGTTGGGTTGGCTTTTTGAATGTTACTAATATTAGCATCGATTATTTCTTGTGTTGAACTTATCTTTACTTTAAAATTGTTTGTATTATCCACATTTTCAATAATTTCACCTTTTAAGAAAATTGTATCTTGATTTGAATCAGGATTAGAAACCCAAACTTCACCTTTATAGTTTTCCATATTATAATATGAATAGAAAAGCTATTCAAATGTATTCAAGAAAAGATAGAGATAATTACAATCGATCTCTTCTTGCAATGTTGATGATTTCTGTTGTTTACATAACAAGTAGTCTTTCAATGGGAATTCCCAAATTTTTGTGTTTACATTTTACTGAAACTGGACACGACTATCGACGCCGTGTTTTTCGAATAAAAATTTTTCTACCTCTTTTTTTTTACTTTCTGATGCAAAACTATTAAATAATGTTCTATTAAAGAAGTATACAATAAAGGATAAAGAAAGGAGACAATAGGGTGTCACTAGCTAATGAAGTAAAATATGAATGAATAAATATATGTGGGGTGAAAAAAAAACTCAATAAAATCGTACAGTAGTAGATAAATGGATAGCTGTAGTAGATTGGAAAATGAAGGAGGGAAAAGAGGAGAACGATTAGGAATTAATAAAGCTTAAAAAATAAACCCAACCTCCTAATTTAATAAAAAATGAATACTAGTCGTGATTACCTTATCGTAAAATATTATAACGTAAAATAATTGGTTTTGAATTTTTTATGATTATATCAGAATAATAATTAATTAGCTTTTATTTAATTAAAGGTTAGTTTCCATATAAAAACAATAGTTAATTGCTTAATTGAACTATTCTTTTATTTGTTGTTGTTGTTTTTTTTTTGATGAAGAGGGTGTATATTTCGATGATTGTTTTCTTTCTTTCTAATAAATATCTATCTATCTATCTAAAATTAAAGAATTTATTGGGTAAATAATTCTTCCTTAAGATCAATACCTAATTCTTCTCTGACAGCCTTTAATTCATCTAAATAAGCTTGGTATTGTTCCTTGTTTTCAACCTTGAATTTTAAACCTTCAAAGACTCTGACAGCAGTTGCGTAATCATTAACTCTTCTACATGCTCTTAAAGCTTTTTCAATAACAGCTGGGGATGGAACTAAATCATATGAGAAACAGTTGTTTAAAACTCTTTGAACTTCGAATAAATCGTAAGCTTCATCGAACTCCTTTTCATATCTAACAGAGAATTCTTCAAAAGTTTCTTCATGGTGATCAGAGTAGTTTCTGATGGAAGATGAAATAAGTAAAGATTTGTTTAATAATTGTTGTCTTGCTGGAACAATTGCTAATCTTGCGTTTTGTCTAACTGCAGCTCTGATGGTGTTTGCGAACATGGTTGTGGAGGTGTGTGTTGGTGAAAGGGCAAAAGAACAAAGTAACAAAATAGAGAAATGGACGCAGCATAAGCTTAACCCACTGGCACGAAGTCTTTAACTAAGCAATCATGCGCCACAGCGAAAACACACCACCATGGGAACGAAAAAAGAAGAGCAAGCGCTTACTGTAAGGGCTAAGCTCAATTGCGGCATTTCATTGGCTGTTGAGCGATGCACCGCCACACACAGCTGGTGTACAGATTAGTCGGCGTTTCTGAATGTCTTCCAATGTTACCTATTATTTCACCAGTTGTATAACTTGCTTTAGCTGATCACCTATTGCTGAACCTATTGCTGAACCTATTGTCTCAACCATACTATCAACCACTTCGTTTGCATGTATCCCAAGTTGTTGCAATCTTTCTGATGCATACGATAGCCCCCCCAATGCTTTGATCTGGTCAACAATTGCCAGCTTTTCATTTTGAGTCATCTTTTCAGCACCTTTCACATTTTTGAAACTCATATTCTTTTCATTGACACAATACAGGATTGGAAATGAATATTTGCCTTCCTCTAAATCATTTCCAAAATCTTCTTTCAATCCATCAGTAAAATCTAGATCATTTAAATCATTCTTGATTTGATATATCAGTCCTAGTATCTCGCAGTATTCACTTAGCTTATCAGTAATTGTACAATCCTTTTTATTGCTAACACATCCCATTACTTGAACACCAAGTTTAAATAACTCGCCGGTTTTACCGATAACCATTGATGAGTATTCCTCTTCGCTTGGACATATTTCGTTATCACGCCAATAAATCTCCATCCCCTGTCCTGTATGTAATGTAATCATGCTACCAACAAATATCTTACTCAATTTACCATCGGCATCATTATTATTTAGTAATTGTAATTTCTCCCATGCTTTAAAGTACATTAAATTACCTGCATTAATAGTATTTGCAATTCCATAAATGCGATGAGCACACACTTTCCCCCTTCGGATTTTCCCATCATCTTCCACATCGTCCACAAGTAAACTGGAATTATGTAACATATCAATAAATTCTTGAATGACAGAAAGTTCATAATCTGATAACCCAAAATAGAGATTGAAAACCGCCAATATTTGGTTTCTAAACCCCTTTCCACTGGTATTTTTTTTCAAATAGGTGTAAGGTTCTATCAAAACTTCTTCATCAAATCCACTCCTGTTGCTCATTTAACTAACTATATATATAGATATAGTAATAATATGTAGAATTTACACTGCTAAGTGAAAGAAGATGAGCCATGAGCCCCATCAAAAGAGATCGGAGAAAACTCTCTGCGCCCTCAGCCATTTATGGGAAAAGAAAAACTACAGTCTGCTTACGTACATTCTACACTCAAAAATAGTAAGTACACCTGTTCGAATCAAATTACTTCAAACATACTTTATTTATCACCCAAAAAGCATTCTGACATACAACAAAAATGGAAGGAATGCCTTTCCAATGGTTACAAGAAACACCTCCTGTTACTCGATTTTATTTACTTTCATCTGTTGGTTTATCAATAATTGAAGCTTTAGGTTATATTAAGGTAGCGGATTTTACACTTCCTAGATCAGGTTCTTTATCTTTTAACCACTTCTGGAAGATACCATTAAACTTAGTTTATAATGGGAAATTTTCATTTGAATTCTGCACAAAACTGTATTTTTTCACAAGATATTCAAATTGGCTTGAAACGTCTGTGAACTCATCACGAAATTATTTGTGGATAATATTTATTATAGTTTTATTAATCAATCTTTATTCAATATTCATAACTAATTTATATATGATTGGCCCAATATTTAAAGAAACACTACTATACATTTGGACCAAAGGCAATCCCGACGTTGAAGTTTTATTTTTTGTTATTGCAGTTAAAGGATCCTGGTTACCTTGGATTTCCTTTATTTCAGAAATGGCAGTAAAAGGTTCAAGGGATAAAAAACTGTGGTTAATTGAGGCCTCTGGGATGATAATTGGTCATTTCTTTTGGTTTGTCAATGAAAAATTACCATTGTTATATAACTGCCAATCCCCATTTACCCCAATATGGGATTGGATGTTATTTAAGAATACACAATTAGAAGACGGGGAAGAGAGAGGAGATGAAGAAGAAGGACAACATAATCAGCAAGTACACCTGCAAATTGAAAATACCCCACAACTAATAGAAGAGCAAATTAATCGTCCTGAAATGATTGACAATTCAGATCAAGAGCTTGATCCTATGAATTATGATAATGATCATGAAATAATAAACCCTACAATTAATGATAATTATGAAAGGGAAACTAATGACACGTTACATCAACGATAATTAGTAAATAGAGTAAATTCCATTACACAACGTTATACAAATACTGTATACCGCTCAAATTGAATGTTATACTTTACTATTTCCAAATTTCTTTACTGTTGTATAATCTTCTAATTTTAAACCTTCAAATGCAATATCTTCATTAATTTTTGTATCTAGACTTGAATTCAGAAATTTCAACATATTATTTAAATCAGTATGATCCGTAACTCTATCTATATTTATTTTTTTAAATTCTTTCCCTTTATCTGAATCTTCATTGTTTAAATAGACCGATTCAACATTATTTAATTTTTGATGCATTAAATTTTCTTTTTGTAATTCATTGATTTCATGCAGATTTAGTTTCTTTTCATTCATTGAAAGTATGTGGCTACCAAATTCACCACTTTCAAGTTGTTTATCACAATAATTCCAAAATTTTAATTCCTCATTTTTATTATTTATCTCATTTAAAACTTCTTTCAAAATCAAGTCATCTGAAAGTTTAGGTACTTTAACGTTTTTATATTTTAAGTGTTTTTTATACTTAGCAACAAATTTCATCCTTTCCTCTTTTGTTAATTTATTCTCTAATAATTTCTGTCGTATTGGATTATAACTCGTAACATTACTTATTTTATTTTTATTTGATTTATCTAGAATTATGTTAATGCTCGTTCTATCATTCATCATTTTGTTTTGAATGTCCTTAGATGTTATAGGGCCTCTAGGTTTAGCAACTTCCGACATATCAATCAACCGTTGAAGTCTTTGCAATTGTTCAATTTTGTAAGCAGGTAATTTTTTAGTTTGTGAATCAAGATTATCATCACTATTTGTAGCAGAAGCCTCATTATAGTCCTCCTTCTTTGATTTTCGTTGTAACTGTCTTTTTGATTGATTTTTTCCAGTTGGTTTAATAATCTTAGCAACTTTAGTATTGTTTGATTTTAAATGCTTAGTCGATTTTGTGACTTTTTTCACTTCTTTTTCATCTATTTTCTTTTGATCTATATTATGAGCTACTTGCTCTTTCTTCACTAATTTGGGCGTCGTCCTGCTTCTTGTAATAGCCATTGTAATTTCGAAACGTTATTGTACAGCTGTTGACTATAGATCTATTGTTCAATTAATACAAATCAATTATGAGTTAGAAATCAGGTGTCACAGCTGAAAAGAGATATCGCAGCTTCATGTTCTAAACACAACAAAATAACTGTCGCGACATGAATACATATAATTTTCACATGCTAGCATTCAAATTATGGCTTGGTAAGATACCTTGATAACCTTGTTGTTTACAATGTATAAAGAATAGTAAAATTTCAATTGTGATTGACCTTTTCAAATTAATGAATTCAGATACAGAAAATAGAGAAAATAATTATCAGACAACGATAGATGACGATAATGTGTCATTATCATCAATTAATAGTGAAAGCACAATACAAACGCCCACTTCATTTTATGCAAAAACTCCATCCCTAGAAGGTATAACCTTTTTAGATTTGTTAGAACCTGGGGCATTACATTTGGGAAATACACGTAAGTGGGTTAAGAATTATTATACTGAAAAGAAGAATTCTGTTAAGAGCAGTATAAAAATGAATGTTAAAAACGATGATTTAAAGGAAGTAAAAAAATTCTTACTTTTAAAAATTGATCAAGCTTATAAAAGGATTGATAAGACTCAAAAGGCATCAACAACTGAAAAGGTATTTTTTTCAATTTCCGTTTACCTAATTTTCTTCTTTGGTTATTTAATCGGCAAATATCCTCAATACGTTCATGTTTTATATTCGATTTTATTTATTATTTTAATGCCTGTTAGATTGATTACCTATTATAAGATCGGATATGGATATTTTTTAGCTGATTTATGTTATTATGTGAATTATTTATTAATTATTTATATTTGGATTTATCCAGATTCACCGATGTTATATATTTCTTGTTGTTCATTTTCTTGGGGTACATTATCATTTGCTGTTATTACTTGGAGAAATAAACTAGTTTTCCATAGTATTGAAAAATTAACATCTACTTTTATTCACATCTTACCAGCTGTTGTAATGTATGTTATAACGCATCAGTTACCTTATGAATATAAGGTTGAAAGATTTAGTGGTTCAATTAAATTGCAAAATTGGGATATTATGTATGGCATTTTACACACATCGATTTATTATTCAATTTGGCAATTAAGTTATCACTATTTTATTACAATTAAAAGAGCTGAAAAGATCAAAAATGGTAGAGCTACATCATTTGAATATTTACGTAAAGCATTTGCCAAAAAACCAATTATCAAGTTTTTTGATTCATTACCAGAGCCATTGCCTGTTGTTGCATTCACATTTATTCAATATTTTTATCAATTAGTAACCATGTCCTTATGTCCTTTATTATATAAATATAAAACATTTTGTGGAATATTTGTATCATTCATTTTCTTTTATTCTGCTTATAATGGTGCCACTTATTATGTTGATTTTTATGGTAAAAAATTTCAAAAGGAAGTTGTTAGATTACAAAGGGAAATTGAATCATTACAACAGTATACTCAACAAGACGGTAATCAAGATATTTCACCAAATAAGAATAACGATACTACAAATGAATTTGATAAATCACCAGTCACAGTCCGTGATGCTTTAGATTAAGGTTTTCTTATATATTTTGTAAATTTTTAGCTAAATTGTTGTAAATAATGAAATGTTCGTTCATAATATACTTCGTACTTCACCATATTAAAATGAATTGTTTTAGACCCTCGAAAAGGAAGTATTTAATTTTTTTTTGATTTCTCAAAATTTTCAATCTTACAAGAACTTCTGTTTGATAACTAGAATTGAGTTCTATAATCAATGTTTGCTGCTAGATTTGAGCCTACTACTGGATCCACAAATAATAACTCTGCGACTGTTGCTGAGAGAAAACAAAAAATACTGAATAGGTTGAAAAACTTGGAAAACAAATATCAACCTGAACATGTCAAAGATAAAGTGAACGAAGATGAAGATTTTAAAATGCACGATGTTGATGAAAATGAAGCAAATATCTCAAAAGAAGAAGATACTTCACTAAAAAGAAAACGTAATGCATCAGATTCAGAAAGTGAGGAAGAAAGTGAATTAGAAAGTGAATCAGAAAGTGAATCAGATGAATCAGAATCCGAATTAAAACCTGATGTAACAGAAGAAAAACATGAATCAATACTAGATGATGATACAGAAATTAACAATGCACATAATTCAGTTTTATTGCGATTCAAAAAAGTGATGAATAAACAATCAGATTTACCAACTGAAGAAGAAATCGAAGAAGAAGAAATCGAAACAAAGGACGTTGCACCGTTACCACAATTAAAATTACCAAGAGATAAACAGTTATATTCACAAACATACAAAAATCAAAATTTGGATTGGCTCACAAAACCAGCATATTATGATTCAAGTTTATCAAAACCATTCAATGAATTTAAACCTTCGATTGATCCAAGTATTTTGAAAAATTTGAATGAGCAATTTAAAATTGAACAGGCTTTTTCTGTTCAAATTACTTTAATTCAAGAATTATTAAAAGATATAAATCGTGGTAGGTTGGATCCTACTCCAAGAGGTGACTACTTAATTAATGCAGCAACAGGTTCGGGTAAAACTTTATCATATTTAATTCCGATAGTTCAATATATAAATGGAGATAATAAATCATCAACAATCAAAATCAAAGATGCAGGTATTCAATGCATTATAATTGTACCAACGAAACCGTTAGTTCAACAAGTTTATTTGGATACCTTAAAATTAACTAAAGGTAAGGATATAAATGTTATGGCTTTAAAAAGTGGTGGAGACACAGGTCTTTACGAAGAAAAGAACAAAATTAAGTCAAATCTAACTGATATTTTAATTACAACGCCGGGTAGACTAGTTGAACATCTTGAGTACATTGATTTGAAATCATTAAGATTTTTGATTGTTGATGAAGCGGATAGATTACTAAATCAAAACTTTCAAGATTGGTGTGATTTATTAATGAACAAAATTGAGAACTTAAACAATAGTAATGATAGTATAGATACAATTTTCAAATTAAGATGTATTAAAATTGTTTTAAGTGCTACATTAACTACAAATAGTGAGAAATTAACCCATTTAAGATTGTTCAAACCAAGATTAGTGATTGTTAACACAAATAATACAAACGAGTTATACCAATTGCCGAGATCTCTAGATGAGAAAGTATTAAAAATAAGTGAAAAGCTATCATACTTCAAACCGTTAATTTTAATTAATTTTCTTAATAACTGGACTGATAAACAACAGAATAAGTATAATAATTTTGGATTAATCTTTACAAAATCCAATGAATCAACAATTAACTTGAATAAATTATTAACTGAATTAAACAAAAGGTTTAACTTTGGTTTGAACATTGTATGTATAAATTCAATGATGGATAATCAAGATAGAGTTAAAACCTTGAAAAATTTTGATGAAAATGGTGGTATATTAATTTGTACAGATTTATTAAGTAGAGGTATTAACTTAACATCGATTAAGTTTGTTATAAATTATGATTTACCAAATTCAACTAAGGAATATATTCATAGGATTGGTAGAACTGCAAGAGCTGGTAATTTTGGTAATGCAATTACATTTGTTTTTGGTGATAATGAGTTTAAATGGTTTAAGAAAATTGTTTATTCTGGTCAACAAATTAATAGAAATGATAAATCAATTGTTGATATTAAGTTTACTAAAGAGATAGATAAAAATGAAGTTATTGAAGATAACGAAAATACTGATATTTTTAAGTTAGATTTGTTAGATAATGATAAACTAGTTTATGAAGAATGTTTAAAAAATCTTTAAAAAATTATATAGAATTTATAGAAATATATATTTACAAGTATCTAGCATCCAGAATCATTCTTTAGCTTGTGGTTTCTTTGCACCATATTTAGATCTTGAAGTTGCTCTATTTGCAACACCAGATAAATCCATTGCACCTCTAACTAGATGATATTTAACACCAGGTAAATCTTGTGATCTACCTCCTCTAACATAAACAACTGAATGTTCTTGACAATTATGTCCTATACCAGGGATATAAGCGGAAACAACTTCACCATTTGTTAATCTAACTCTAACAGCTTTTCTTTGTGCTGAATTTGGCTTCTTTGGCTTCAAAATCATAACTCTTAAAACAACACCCTTCTTAATTGGACAGTTTTCTAAATGTGGAGACTTAGTTGGTCTTTCTTTTCTGGTAATTAAACCACGTCCTTTTCTAATTTGGTTTAAGGTAGCATTTCTTTGTTGGTTCAATTGTAAAATATTGTTTATACAAGTTGAAGATTTTGAAATATTTAAGTTGATGAAAGAGTTGTTGATGGATAATTTTGGAGCAATAAGGGTTGAAGTAGATGCTCTGATAGCTTGTGCAGCAGAATGCTGTATCTTAAACGCTCTGAACATGGTTTGTATGTTTAACTTGAGCACTTCAAGATTATTCCCGTATCTTCAACAAGCAATATGATGTAAAAAATCATGAATGAAAAATGGAAAAGCTGAAAAATGAATATTCAAGCCGATCGTCGCAAAAAAAGATACTTACCCGGTTTGTCTCTCTTTTGTTTTCAAGTTTTTGTGAGGGGAATCACTTCAACATGATTTTCAACTCTTATATTATTGTAAATTACTATGCAAATATTTGAATTAGTTAAGTTATCATACCATCATAATGTTCAGATCACTCGTTTCCGCTTCCAGAGCTGTTTCAAGAACAGCATTATCACAATCCAATTCTAGATTTGCAGTCAAATCCATCTCTAACAATTTATTTATAAACAATAAGTACAATAATCAAGTAAGATTTTACAGTCATGCACCTGAATTAACAAAGGAAATCATCACTGAAAGAGTCATAGAATTATTAGAATCGTATAATAAAACTGCTGAAGGTGTTGCAATCACAAATGAAACATCCTTCTCAAAAGATTTAGGTTATGATTCCTTTGACATTGTTGAAGTTGTTATGGAATTAGAATATGAATTTTCAATTCTTATACCTGATAAAGAAGCTGATGAAATTAAGACTGTTGGTCAAGCTGTCGATTTTATTGCAAAACAACCTGATGCATGTTAGATAAAGACGCTGTTATATAGTCATAGTCATAGTTTATTTTATTTAATTTTACAAATCAATACAATTCTATTTATTCTTCAATCTATTATTATTACCATTATTATTACCATTATTATAAAGCCATTAATTATTATAAGTAAAATAAAATAAACCTAATTTACAAATTTCGTGAAGAGAAAAGTAACAATCATATCTTATCTGAGACGTAAAAGTTATCATCATTATCATCTTCTTGTTCACTATTCTCTTCAGCATCAGTATCCTTTTTACTTTTATTTTGATTATCTCTATATGTTTCAGAATTTGCATGTGCTGATTCTACTTCAATGTTTGTAATTTCGTGATCCAGGTCTTTCGTAATTTCATTGATATCATTCTTCCCATAGTCACTAGTATCATCATTTTCTTGATACTCTTCATCTTTGACAGGTACCTTTTTGAAAAATCTAAATCTGACCAACCAAATAAAATGTGATACAAATATACCAGTTTCTAAAGCAGCACAAACCATGTATAAAACTAAACTCATTATATCAAGATCATCGTTTTCAACACCAACTGAAGCTAAAGAAAAAACCGCCCCAGATAAATCCAATAGTAAAAACAAGAAATTAATACCAATGACTCTACCGCTTCTTTTCCATAATTCAAAATATGGGGGAATTAAACCAATTGCTAAAACAATAGCAGCGATAATGCCATAAATTAAAGTTGGCCATTCAACATTATGATTTAGGTATAAATTTCTTAATGGTATAATAGAAGCAACTTCCAAAACTATTTCAAAAAAAATGAATGTACCAGCACGTAAGATGATTTGCTTTATAGGTCTCTGGACAGGTGGATAATACATTATCTGGATATAAACGACTAAACAGAAAAAGCCAAATAAGTGAGGTTGTATCATTAATGGAATGGAGGCATCTGTCGTAATCATAAAAACCCCAAAAAAGGGTGCACATAAACACCAAAGAAAGGCCATTAGCTCAGGAAATCCTTCAGTATTTTTAGTTTTATAATTGTGAATACATTGTGGTATAAGTTGAATACACCAACATATCGTGCCTATGGTAGCTAAAACATTAGAAAGAGTGGAAACCATTTTATTTCAATAATGATAAAACACAAATGGATATCCTTCTATGCAAGTTGTTGCATTTTCTGTATGTGCAAAATGTCAAAAAGAAAAAAATTGTGACATTGGAAGAAGAAAAAAAAACAGGGACTATGTAAATCATCACTTTCCAAATTCGGAAATTGTTTCCATGTGATCACTTGTTTGTTGAGTTGCTTAAACTTCCGGACACCACATATATTTGTATATTTGATTTTAATCTATGGCATTTATTTACGTCCCATTTTAACTACTTGATCAATTATACGAGACAGACAATACATTCTATTTATGGTACAGAAAAGGTCCATTGGTAAATACTAAATTATTTTTTATATTACAGACCGTTTAAATTTAGAATTTCAATATCTGTGAAGAAAAATGCAAAAAGTTGGCGTATTGCTCTATAAAAAGTTGCAATTCTTCATAGTTATACACTAGGTTTTGGCATGTCAATATTTTTAAAGCCAGATCACTGTTTTTCTTTATACGAGCTGATCGTCTAGTATTAGCTGCCCACATTTCAATAAATCATCTGTAAATTATTCACCTCTCATCCAAACTTCGACTGTGCGGCTCTTTGTTTCTAGCCTAGACCAATCTCTCGTATGGTTATTTAGTAAGAACCAAAACTGGATACCGCCATGTTCACAAAATTGCTATCTTACATAGAGGCTTGGTGGAAAGAATATCATCCCGTTGTTTTTCTTCGGAAAATTTCATCTAAAATTACCATTTCCTCAAATTGCGAAATCTTTCATTGCTCACCAATTAACATATTCTAAAACCTAGGGGAGCAATATCAAATAATTCTTTGTTAATTATAGTGGGATGAGTCAGATTTGCATCGTTCTAGTATACGTCATAAGTTTTGTTTTCTGGATCAGAATTATCTGCAATTGATTAAACGGTTTAGGTCATTTTAGATTTTTTATACTATCTTTGCTATTCATCACTAGGGGATGAACTTCAAATGCATTATAAACCTACAATTCTAAAAACTGCACTTTTTCTTAGTTCTATTGTAAGCAATAATTGTAATCGTGGGATTCCAAATGTTACCTTGTGCACTATTGAAAATCCCTCTCACATCTTATAAAACCAATCTGGGGTTTCTTAAAAAAGCCATTGCGCCTGACATGGAGTTTAATTTCTTCAATAAGTAATGCAAGAATTGCGACAAAGAGGCGGCAGAGAACATGACTAATAAAAAAGTTGAGGCAACTTGCACTGTGATCGGAAAACCTGTAAATGATCACTATGTACCATACAATAGTGGAATTATTATAAATTCCACGGGCCTTGTAAAGTCTAAATTCTATCTGGTTTAACTAATGCGGTAAAAATACGATATACAATACACACGCCTTTTGTCACATTGTTCCCCGCACCTCTTCCGCATGCCTGAGAGAAGTCTTGAAACTAGTCAATGAACTAGCATCATGCATCCAAGCAAATTTTTGTAGCTGGGAACCAAATAGGTGATACTATTTTAGGGATAACCACTGTATTGACAGAAAAAGAAAATCAGAAACGTGCTGGAACATGATTAGTCAGCTTGGCATTAATGAAGGATGTCATGCGTATGCAACATACTCCCTCGCGTGTACCTGAAAGCTGGAAACCCAGAAAATCTAGAATGTTTGATAGATCAAAACCTCAATAATTGAATGCTTTTCCTCTGCAGCAAGAAATTGAAAAGAGCGGAAGTGCAGCTGCAACAATTTGCGAAAATTGCAAAGTAACAGCAAAAACCCGCCGCAAAATTACAGCTTGGATGGATATTTTTTAAGCCACTCTTCTCCTCCGTGATGCCATTTCCAACTAAAAGATAGTGTGAATTAGAGTATCATCTGGTGCAAAGAAAAAACGTATACCCGAAAAAGTTTGTCCTTATCAAACACGAGTAAGTGGCCGTTGATTAATTAATTAAGTCAAGAAAATAAAAATCTTTAATGATCGCTAGCATTCAAAATTTTCCTTGACTTTGCAGTTTCCTTGCTATACAGAGCTTTGAAATACCGCATGTTAAATACCCCCTGTATCACTTAAATCTTGAATTAAATAATATATCAATACAAGCATCATAAGCTAAGACAATAACTGTAAACCATGTTCAATAATCTCATAGGTGCAGGGCAAAAATATTAGATGACTAAGCACAACTTGTAAAAAAACTGTGCACGTAAATCATATCGCATACTACCGTTATTTAGTTTTCCGGCGGTCTCCTAATTAAATTTAGGTTTGTTTGCAACTTTTAACTTTCGGATTTTACGATCTCTTAAATCGTTTTCACTTGCAAAAAAAAGATCGATGATGTATATAAATCAATGAAGTTGCTCCACATTTGTAATTATTATGTTGCATAATAATTTTTTGGAGTTTGCCTTTAATTCGGATGATACACTAGTCCTTATAATTTGAGTTGATGTCATAATAGTATTATTAAATTAAGCATTATGACAAACCCTCGACCTTCATTACCATCACTTCAACCGCCCTCACCATCATCATCAGTATCACCATCACAACCGCTGCCATCAATATCAAATTTCTCACAATATGAACCACAATATTTTCATAGAATGCCATACGTTGAACCAAAAACTCCAATGACAAACTATAGTCACCCGCTATGTGAACAATTTCATGGACATTCTCCACCACAACCATTAAATGCAGAAAATTCAAGGATAAACCAACTGTCAACATCACTACCTACACAAGCACCATCAATTCGATCATCCGATGGATACTACTATTATCCATATGCATATGCCGGACCATCACATATATTGCAATATCCACAACCAATACCAAACGAAATATCATTTCAATATTCATTACAAAATAGACAAATGCCATATGTTTTACATCAAAATAATTATATAGCAAGAGAAAACCAACCACTTCAACAAGGACAAAACAGCGGACAGCAAATGGGACAACCCATAGGACATCAAATAGGATATCAATCTATACCAATATCAATACCAATGAATATGCACATGGCAATGCAAGTACCACCAGCTCTAATTCAAGGACGTGAACCATTAGTACGAAAACCATTAATACAAGAACCATTAGTACGAAAACCATTAATACAAGAACCATTTATGGAAAAACCATTAATACAAACACCATCAATACAGCAACATTATCACCAACAATATCCACCCTTTTCTAATTCTGTATTTTCAGGTGGACCTTACGTTAGCCATAATCCAGGTTATAATTGTTTTCACAACTACAATAATAATTGTAATCCAAATGTCAATAATATTAATGATAGCAATGAAATGAAACACAGAAGTAATATCAATAACAGTGAATCAGATAGAATGCACGCATTTAATAATAATGCTTTTAATGAAACCAATAACATAATAATGATTGCTCATACTAATAACGATAACAGCAATATGAATATTAATAGACACAATAATACAAATAGTAAATCACATAATCAAGGAGAAATAAAGGAAGATAAAGAAAACATTAGACAAAACGACTATAAAAATGGAAGAAATGAATCAAAAGATGGGATTATAAATCCTCAGAGTTCAAGAAGCTACTTTTCACCATCAACCGAATCAATTCAATATTCAAGACTTCCCATTCAAATCCAAAATGAAGATTACTATCAACCACAAGAACCGCTTGCACCGATAGAAGTTAGAAGAAATGATCTAAAGAAACCACACATATTAGCATCCAATAGATTAAAATACATCAATTGGATTACAAAAAGAGGTAGCAAATCATGGTCAGTTGAAGAAGATAAGTTGTTACGTAAATTAAAGGAAGTTGAGAGTAAAAATTGGAGTCAAATTGCGAGATACTTTCCAGATAGAACCGCAAATGGATGTCAATTTAGATGGAGAAGATTGAGAAGTAAGGATCAAACTGCATTCAAAAAAGAATGTATGTATATTAAAAACTAATTTAAAAGCATGTGTAATAAAGAAATTATAGTGTACGTTTTTGCCTTTTTCGGTAGTTTCTGAGCGTGCTGTAGACATATTGCAATTTCGTATCCATATCGGGAAAGTCCAAGCGGATTCTTTGAAGAATAAAACGGGGTTTCATTTTTTGCTCGGTGCACAGGTAAATTATTCGTTTGTCACGTGCAATCTCGCAAGTGCACGTGTCTGTATCATGGTCAGAATGTTTGCTTTCCGCTACTAGTAGCTTCCATTTGTTGCTTTTATTGGAGAGCGTACTTTTGATTGTGAAGGGACAATTGTGGGCGGCCCTACACTTCCAAGTGATGGACCGGCTGTTGGAACGCGTGATGGCTATGGGAAAACCATGTTTGGCCGCATAACTGCTGACGAATTCTGTGAGGGTATTTCTGTACTGGAAGAGTTGATTGTCCAATAAATGGGACATTTCTTGGTTGACGCTTGTAAAGAAAATGCATGGACTCAATTGGTAGTTTTCCCAGCGGAGGACACCGCGCCGAAATGGAGTAGTGGGACAGCGGTGAAAAAACGGTGGGAAAACGGTGGGAAACCGTGGGAAATTTGAATATTCCGGATCGGAGTCCCGTTGTTATCGCACATTTCCGCATTCGGAGGTCGGTAGCCGTCACTTCGATTTTGTTTCTCGTTTTGGGTTTTCATTTGCACTTGGTTGGATGTCGCCACCTTTGTAAGATTCGACGAAGTTGTAGCGTTAAAAGCTCAGCAACTTCTCTGTTGTTCTTCTTTTGTTTTACTTTGTTTTTACTTGTTTTATCTTTTCTTCTTCCTCCCTTTTTTTTCCTTCCTTTGTTCGTACCTCTCTCTGTAGAAATCCTAGTAAAGAAAAATGGCTTTTGAAAAAATTAAGGTTAAGACTCCAGTCGTCGAAATGGACGGTGATGAAATGACCAGAATTATCTGGCAAATGATCAAAGATCAATTAATCTTACCATTTTTAGATATTGATTTAGACTATTACGATTTAGGTATTGAATACAGAGACAAGACCGATGATAAAGTTACTGTTGATTCCGCAAATGCAACTAAGAAGTACGGTGTTGCAGTTAAGTGTGCAACTATTACTCCTGATGAAGCAAGAGTCGAAGAATTCGGTTTAAAGAAAATGTGGTTATCTCCAAATGGTACCATTAGAAACATTCTTGGTGGTACTGTTTTCAGAGAACCAATTATTATTGAAAATATTCCAAGAATTATTCAACATTGGGAAAAACCAATTGTTATCGGTAGACACGCTTTCGGTGATCAATACAAATGTCAAAACATTGTCACTCCAGAATGTGGTGGTGAATTAAAGATTGTTTTCACTCCAAAGGATGGTTCTGAAACAATTGAAATTCCTGTTTATAATTACGAAGGTAAAGGTTGTGCTTTAGCAATGTATAATACTGAAGAATCTATTTTAGGTTTTGCAAAGGCTTCATTTGAATTAGCAATTTCAAGAAAATTACCTTTATACATGTCAACTAAAAACACCATTTTAAAGAAATATGATGGTTTATTCAAGGATACTTTTGAAAACATGTACAATGCAGAATATAAGACCAAATTTGAAGAATTAGGTATCTGGTATGAACATAGATTAATTGATGATATGGTTGCTCAAATGGTTAAATCCAAGGGTGGTTATATTATTGCAATGAAGAACTACGATGGTGATGTCGAATCTGATATTGTTGCTCAAGGTTTTGGTTCATTAGGTTTAATGACTTCCGTTCTTGTTTCTGCTGATGGTAAATCTTTTGAAGCTGAAGCAGCTCACGGTACCGTTACCAGACATTACAGACAACATCAACAAGGTAAGGAAACTTCAACCAACTCTATTGCTTCAATCTTTGCTTGGTCTAGAGGTTTAATTAAGAGAGGTGAATTAGATCAAACCCCAGATGTTATTAAGTTTGCTGAAACTTTAGAAAAGGCAACTATTGATACCGTTAGAGTTGATGGTATCATGACTAAGGATTTAGCTCTTGCAAGAGGTGAAACTGACAGATCTTCTTACGTTACAACTGGTGAATTTATTGAAGGTGTTGCAAAGAGATTAATCGCTGAATTAGGTGCTTAAGTAATCTGATCATATAATTTTGATCAGTTTATTCATTTATTTATTTATTTGTATGTTTTATATATCTCATTTTGTATTGATTGCAATAATAGACTACATCTAAATTTTGGTGTAGAATACTTATTTGTTATTTGATTCATTTCGCCATAAAATTAATAAGTTGTCATAGGTCACAGAAATTGATATATAATCTTAAATTTTGAAAAAAAAAGCTCATTTTCCTTAAATTTACGAGTTGAGGGCTATTTTTATTTTGGTATTTTTCGTTCGAATTGATGATTGCTAGTATACAAAATTATAAAATATAAGTCGATTAAAAAAATTAACCACCGAAACCATAAAGGGTTCTACCTTGTCTCTTTAATGCATAAACGACATCTAAAGAGGTAACAGTCTTTCTCTTTGCATGTTCAGTATAGGTAACAGCATCTCTGATGACGTTTTCTAAGAAAGTTTTTAAGACAGCTCTGACTTCTTCATAAATTAAAGCAGAAATTCTCTTAACACCACCTCTTCTAGCTAATCTTCTGATTGCTGGCTTGGTAATACCTTGGATGTTATCTCTGAGAATCTTTCTGTGTCTCTTTGCACCACCTTTACCTAAACCTTTTCCACCTTTTCCTCTACCTGACATTGTTGTATTGGATATTTAATTTTTTTGTTATAAAAGGAAGAAAAGCAAGAATCATAATCTCAAACTTCTAGTAGGAAACAATCTTCTCTTTATACCTCCCATCCAACGAACAAGCTTCATTCTCGGCCTGAAAGTTACGCACAACAAGTAAATTTCAGCACATGCAATAGGCGTGAAAATGCTGGGCCGGACTGAAATTTACGCGTGCGCTGAATGTGCTGAGGTTAACTCATAGTGTGTAAATTTCAGTCCAGAATTCTGTTTTTCTTTACTGCTCGCTATTATTATAAAAGAGTGACATTTTCCACTTTGTACCGATCTATTTTTACCATTTTTAACCTTTCTTCTTTCTTCATCACACAATGGCTAGAACTAAACAAACTGCAAGAAAATCTACTGGTGGTAAGGCACCAAGAAAACAATTAGCATCCAAGGCTGCAAGAAAATCAGCACCAGCATCAGGTGGTGTTAAGAAACCTCACAGATATAAGCCTGGTACTGTTGCTTTAAGAGAAATTAGAAGATTCCAAAAATCTACCGAATTATTAATCAGAAAATTACCATTCCAAAGATTAGTCAGAGAAATTGCACAAGATTTCAAGACCGATTTAAGATTCCAATCTTCTGCTATTGGTGCATTACAAGAATCTGTTGAAGCTTATCTTGTTTCATTATTTGAAGATACTAACTTATGTGCAATTCACGCTAAGAGAGTTACTATCCAAAAGAAGGATATCCAATTAGCAAGAAGATTAAGAGGTGAAAGATCTTAATCTAGTATTTATATTTATCCAGTGTATATTAGTTTTATAGTTGTTAATGCGACTGTTATCGATTCGACATTTTTCTTGGTTTTACCTATCCCTGTAAAATAAACGTCAAAAAATTGTGTTATGTTTTTTTTTGATATAATAATGCCACTGCAACATCTTTGTTTTTTTTCTTTCTATGGTTGTTCTGTATATAGTTTTTGTTTTTCTAATCAATTGATAAATAAACGATGTCTTCAACTACCCCAGAAATAACAACGCCATCGACTCCCACTCCTCCTACAGCAGCAAAATCTTTAATTTCACATTGGGGGTTATCACCATTCCCAGCATGGGCATTCTCGTCTGCACTTTTAGCATCAATTGCAATTAAACCACCTCCAGTTTTGGTTCAATCAACTACAGCAACAAGTACTGGATTATTCAAAAGTTCAAGAGCTATAACCCCATATCCATCAAATGCCCAAGTTTTATTATTTTCTTCATTTGTTGGACTTGGTGGATTTATGTGTTACGACCATGATCCAGTCAATGGTTCTGCAGTTGTAGCTGTTTGGAGTTTACTTTATACATTAACAAATTTCAAAAAATCTTTATGGAACTTGAGAGTCTACCCAAAAGCTTTAGTTTCTTTTGGTTTAGTAAATACTGCATTGTATGGTGGAAAATATTTTAACTTTTATAAATAACGTTTTTAAATAAATAAGTCTCACCATTTAATTGGTAATAATAAATTGTTGTGTGCATAATCTTCAACTTCTCCACTATCAAACATTTCAATAAACTGTTGATCTAGTGGTCTTTCTTTTGGATATGCAAACCTTCTATATTCATCAAAAATCATCGAATAAGACCAGTTTTGTAATTTACGTATACAACCAATAACACACCCAGTTCTATGTTTACCTCTATTACAATGAACTAAGATTGGATGATTTTCTGGATTGATTAAAATTTTTAGTGCTTTTGTAACCAAATCTGGTTTAATCTTAACAAATGGTTCTTTGTTACCACTTAACCCGATTTGATGAATTGTGATGTTATTTAACTCATTAAATTTGATATTTTCAATTGGATACTCTTCTGGAATTAGACACAAAATTGACTTTAATTTAAGTGTTTTCAAATATTCAAAGTTTTCAATCCTTGGAAATGATGATCTATATATTCCATTACAAACAACGGAAAAATTTTCTGGTGGTACAAAAATACCAATAATACTCTTACAGAATCGTATTTTCTCAAAATCATGTTCACTTTGTTCAATATGTTTAGATTTCATATTAGTATTACCAGAACCATTTACTTCATTCTTTTCATCTTCAAGGTTCAAATTTTTCAAATATTCATTAACTAATAGATTATCCGTAGGTATATATTTATCGTATAATTCTTCCTCATTCATTTCACCATTATTTATATAGTCAATAACTTTACCACTATTTTCTAAAATTTTAAAATCATCATCATTATTATTACCATCATGTTCAAAATTATTCAAATCATCATTCACGATATGTGTAAATGAGTTCAAAATTTTGGGCCTATCATCTATACCATTATTCATAGGTATTGTAGTAGTTTCAAATTCAAACATGTCATCCATAGTGGTTTTATTGGTTGTTTTACTTTGCTATGTTGTTATTAACCTCTTAATAACTAGTTCCTTAAGGTGATATCTTTGAATGGATGAACCGCTGTGTATGTTCCATCTGAAGTAAACTCTTGTTTCCAGTCTTTGGTTCGATCGATACGTAGTAAAATTTTATGCTACAATATCACCCGCGATTTCCTTTGGATTCCTTCGATTTCCGTGGATCCCTTGTTTCGTTTCGGAGATATTTAGCCGATGAGAATGTTCTTTGCAATCTTAGGTCACTTTGAAGAGTTGTTTGGTTATTTAAAGGGACTAAATAATTCACCAAGATAATATAATGTAGGTTAAAAGGTGTCAACTTTCCCTGTTTCTCTGAATGCAATACTCTTTTTTTAATGTGTGCAAAGAATGATGGCTGTGTATAGAAATAAAATATCGTGCAACTTTGTTAGTACAGATACCGTTTCTAACTACACCATAACTTCAAAGCACTATTAAAGTGAATTATTCAAAAATTTCTTAAACTAAAACTTTTACACTTTTTTTTAAAAATTCAACAATCACTGGAGACATTTGTTACTAACGTATAATTGAGCTTGATTGGGAGGTGAAAAGAGAAATATAAAAAAAATAAAGGTATACAAAAAATTGTCAATACATCGAGTATTCGAGTTATTTACAATTCATAAATAAATTCAGGATTTTGCAAATCTGTCAAGTCAGCAAATGCTAATCTATCATTATCAGAAATAACTTGATCAGCTTGTTCTTTCAGAATGTTTCTCTTATTATTTCTTCTCTTATAAATAACATAAGTAGCAAACAATGCAATTGCACCTGCAACGTAAGCAACTAACATTGCAGTTTTTGCACCAGCATAACCTGGGGCTTGATTTTCTCTAAAAGTTTGGGGACCAATCATATTACCAACGCAATACCCAACTAATAAAATTGTACTTAATGTAATTTTCTTTGTGTGACCAGCAACATTTGAAGAAACCAGTGATGAAGTACCTGCCATATTAGTAGTTGAAATGTAGACAAGGTAATAACCTGTTAACATCGAGCCCCGATGGTTTGTAAATGCTAATAATGCTGCACCAATGACACATAATAGATTAACAATAACCATTGAAATAATCTTAAAATCTTTCACATAATAGTGACAAATAAAAGCTACAGCAGGTGGAAAAATTATATCAATACCACCACCTGGCATATTCATCAACATTGCTTGAGTTGAAGAGAATCCAAAATCTTCATGAAGTAAAATTGAACCAAAATTATTTAAACCACCATTTGGAATTGCATAAGATAATGCATAAATAAAAATACAATAGGTTGCAGGATCTTTGAAAGCTTCAATTAATTGATACTTCTTGAATTTTTTATTACCAAAACCTTGTAAATTTGCCTTTGATCTTTCAATCGCATATATTTTATCTTTATCATTCAAAAACCAAGCTTTAACCGGAACATCTGGAATATGTATTGCAGACGCTATACCTAAAACAACTGTAATTGAACCAGTAATAATATAGAAAACTTTCCATGACGCAAACACGTGTTCACCACTTCTATGAACCTGCAAACCATAAGCAATTGCAGCACCAACTAAAGTACCTAAACCTTGAAAACCGTACCATAAACATGTTCTCATAAACTGTTCTTCCTTTCTATACCATTGAGATGTAAGTATAATGTAGGCTGGATTCATAAAACCTTCAAAAATACCTAATAAAGTTCTGCATAATAAGAATGTCGATGCGGTTTTACAAGCTGCATGACACATTAATACAATGCCCCATATGACAATTGCAATGCCTAATGTTTTGGATAAAGGTAATCTTTGTAGTAACAAGTTAGCAGGATATTCAAACACCAAATAACCCAAGTAAAAAGAGGACCCAACCCAACTGTATTCTTCAGCAGTCATCTTCAAATCTTTTCTTAAACCCATAAGAGCAGCATAAGAGTTTGTTGTTTTATCCATCATTTGGACGGCCATTAAACCACAAATCATCGGCATGACGAAAAAATCAATCTTTTTTAAATACTTTTTTTCATACTCAAAATCAAATTCAAAGTCATCAGCATCTTGACCATTAAGATATTTATAAGCTTCATCCATATCTTTCATGTCCATATCATTAATTTCATTATTAAGAGATAAGATTGCCGATAAATTTGGCTTAACTTCAGTTACATCAACCGAAAAATTTTCTTTTGATCCTTGGGACATTTCAGCAACAGAAACCATTTTGGTTAGAGAACACACTCATTCACCGACATAGATTGATCACGGAAAGATCATGATGTATTTATATAAAAAAGGTTAGGCATATTCAACTCACCAAGAAGATCAAATTATAAACAAGCAACTCCACCCGCCGAGTCAAAAGCTTTATCGCTCTTGGGAAAAAGGAAACTCCATCCGCTGGGATAGATCTGCAAAAGCTTCTATTATTTGTAATTAGAGTTTATCATAATTGAATCTGTCAGTTGTGAAATATTATATCCTGCTTAAAGGTTTTTTATACAGCAATTAAAAATTCACCCGAGAAGTATCTCAGTAATACCTTAATTAAAATAATACTTATTAATTACACTATATTTATATATCCGTATGAAATAATAATTTCCATACATATCTACGTGAGTGCCAACATAAACCCGTAATCTTTCAACACATCTCTATAATCAAAGTTTGTTGAATCTTCACATAAGTCATAAATTTTCCAAACAGTTATTATTGCCTTTCTTATCTCCACAACACTACTTAATGGCCAATTAATATCTAAAATGTCAAAAATTTGCAATGCTTTAACTCTTTCAATTTCGTTTTTTTCAATAATTAAAGTTGTTGTAATTATTAGCAAACACCAGTTTGGAAAAAATAATGATTTCTTTTTCATACTTAGTTGGTTTAATCGTAACCATAATTCCGGCAATATTGATGTATAATTATCATCAAGATAATCAGTCAATTTATTTCTCATTAAAATTGTAAAAATAAACACTTTAGTTGCAAATAAATAACTTTTTGAACTGACAATCAATTCTTCGCAATTACTACCTCCTTGTATTAAACAATCGAGTGTATACCAAGATTTTGAAATCTTACCTATAAACTGTGGTAGCCCAATATGATTCGTTTCATATTTATAATTTAGTATTGTAATTTCATAGATTTTATACAATAACTGAGGCGAACAGCCATACATTGGTTCAATATGGCTATTTTCAAAAAGTAAAGGAGTGATTGGCCATGGTGAAGATTCAAAAAATGAAGTTAATGATTCATTTTTAAGTGTTGTAATCAATAAAATATACCTCAAAGAAAAGTATTTATAAGCAAATCTGAAGATATCACTGTTAACAATTTTTTCTGTGGTTAAAGCACTGAAAACTAAACTTGCTTCAGATAAATATCGAATCCAATTTCGACTTCCTCTATTTGTAATTTCAATATTACATAATAATATAATCGTAACAACCAGTTCTTCTAACATTTCTACTGCATCAATATGAAAGTCATCTAGAATATCATGTAAATAATTTATTGCATCATTTTTATAATTCATAAATAGCGTATTATAAATTCTTAATAAAAAATTATCCTGTAATCTAATTTCCTTAGTTGCTTCAGTTTTGATCAAATTTAAAGATGACAATGCGAGAACCGAGCTATATAAAGCAGGAAACTTATTACATCTAGGTATAACAATTTGAATAAAGTCATTATCAATAAATTCACTATCCGCAAATGATTTTGTTCTGCTCAACACATCTGTATATAATTTGAAAAGAAATGATTCGCATATTTGAGGTCCATAATTCAAATCATTTTGAACAATTGATAATGTCTCATTCGAAATTATTTTAAAGTCTTCAAATTCATTGTCATTGAATCTCTTGGTAACATTATTGACATCAATATCCGTGTAATTGATAAAATGTACTTCTTTGAAAGATGTTGTCGGAATGTCAAGTTTTTGTTGATTTTGTGCATGCCAGTATAACACTGTCCTATATGCACATGATAAACCTAGCCGTTCACATATTTTGCAAATTGGTCTTGTTTCGTCACATTTCTTTTTCCGGCTTTTGCAGGTAACACATCCAGTTCTGCTCTTTGAAGCATTTCGCCCACCCATACCATATTTAAAATCACCCAAGAAGGTAAAAACATGCTTTACATATTGATATATAATAATAGCCCGCTTGGTAATCGCCATGAAACTAAATCCGCGCGCATCCACTTACCTTAATGTAGTTTGACATAAAACGTTGAGGGAAAGTTATCCGCCAAGTTTATAAAAAGGTTACTATCTGCCCCAATCGTAGATTAGTGCTTTCAGGAGAAGTTGGAACATAGTGATGAGTTCTGTTTTAATAGTTGGTTGTGGTGTATTTGGTTTGGCCACCGCATTGGAATTGGCGGAAAAGGGTTACAAAGTTACAGCAATTGACGTTTACGAACCACCATCTCCGTGGTCTGCCGCTTGCGATTATAACAAGATTATTAGAGCTGAATATGATAATGAAACATATACTGCATTGAGTATTGAAGCTATTGAAATGTGGAAAAATGATGCTAAATTCAAGGGCATTTATAACAATTGTGGTAGAATTATGATTACACCTGCAAGTTTTGTTGCAAGAAAAGAATTTGAAAAGAAAGGTATTGAAAACATGCAAAAATTAGGTAAGGCATTAGATATTGAGTATTACATAGGTGGAAAGGAATTAGCCAAGAATTTTAAATATTTTGAATCAAATTCTATGGGAGATGATGAGCAACTAAAATTCAATCCTTATGGGGGTCTAGCACATTCTTCCAATGCAATGGTTGCAGTATTTAATAAGGCCAAGAAACTAGGCGTTGAATTTAAATTTGGTGATGATGGTTATGCAAAATCAGTTGATAAAATTGATGGAAAATCCTATATTATTACCAAAAGTGGATTGAAGTTAACGGCTGATAATATTCTCATCTCATTAGGTGCAAATACAGGAAGTTTGGTTGATTTACAAAACCAACAATCTGCAACTGGTTTGTTTGTCACTTTTATTCAATTATCTGATGATGAATATGAAAAATACAAAAACTGTCCGGTTTTATTTGATGCTGAGATGGGTTATTTTTTCCCACCTGATCCAGAAACCAAACTATTAAAAATTGCATTACCTGGTTCAGGTGCTTGTAATTTAGTTACAAGCCCATATTCTTCAAATACAAAGATATCTTTACCAAGATTTAAAAATTTAAATCCATTGGATACAATTCCTAAAACCGGTGAGAAAGAAGTGAGAAGAATATTGTCTAAATATGTTCCAGAATTAAAAAATCATAAGTTGCTTGATTCAAAAATTTGTTGGGTTGGAGATACGCAAAGTTCCCATTTTATAATCGATAAAGTACCAGGTTCAAAAGATTTGTATGTTGCTTCAGGTGATTCAGGTCATGCGTTAAAATTTCTACCAAATATTGGTAAATATATTGTTCAAAAATTAGAAGGTAAACTTAATGCCACTTTAAATGAAATGTGGAAATGGAATGATGGTACTGGATTCAATCCAGCAGATTGTCCATGGAGAATGGGTGATGAGTATCCCGATATAAAAAATATAGATTTCTTTAAAGAATTTAGTGCAAAGTTATAAACATTAGTTTTTATAAAGCAAATAGACATTAATAGTATTTTTTTTACTCAATTCTTTATCCATACCAACAACAATATACCGCCATAAATGAATCTTGTATTTAAAGTGATTAATAAAATAGTAATAACTAATGAACATAGTCCCAAAGCTATTAATATAAACTTTATCTGATTAAATGTTTATATCGCAACAATTCATAATTTCTGCTACTCTGAAACCGTTTCTAAAAATTATGCATAAAAGCAGATACTTTTAAAGTAGTTGCAAATTCTAAAAAACAATGGTATTGAATTTGGCAAAGTTATCGTGGAATATACAACTTTTGAAGAATTATTAAACCAGTGATTTGTGAACTATAATAATGATCATTAATACCCAATTCACCTCTATATAACAAAAAGTAATCATTTATACTTAACTTAAAAGATAAGATGAATAGGTTTATGAGAAAGAGCGTTTGTTAATCCCAAAATAATTGCTTGTAATAAACTTGGGGATTGTATTTAAATTAAAATCAGTACAGAACTTATCAATATGTTTAATTCATATTTTAGTTAATTGATAAATAAATAAAAACATTGAATTATATTGACATGAAGGTTTTATAAAAATTATGGCTATTAACATAATGACTTCAACAATTTTTTAATAAATGTGTCGTTAACAACTCATGAACTTTAATACCCTTTGATATACCTTTTGACACAAAAGCCCACCAACCTCTTAATAATCAGGGTAATGTTTGATTAGCTGTTATTGAGAAAATCTAATGCAATAGAATGACTTTATTTTTTGGCTTGTAATTTACAAGAGATAAAAAAGAAGAAACAATGTGGTGCAAAAAAAAAGAAGAAATTATCCTTTAAGGTAGTCAAATCGCTAGCATGTCAGAAGAGTACTATTAATGTTTTGTACCAAAATAACACTAAATAAATCCTTCTTGATATATTTTTTGATATTTCCAAATAATAGGTGTCCAGATTCCACATGTTCAAATAGGCACTTCTTTAGACTTTTACTGAATTGATAAAGGAATGAGTTTCTGCGTTATCTTTTAATGTTGTGTAAAAATATTCAAAATTGTAAGATTTGTAACTGTAAGTGGTGTCTAAAAGGAACTATAGCTTGTATTAGTAATTCACAGTTGTGAACCAATAGAAAGCTCATTATTCTTTTTAAAATTTAAGCTAATAATAGTTTTATAACCATCTGTTATTATTATTCTCTTCATAAATGTGTAATATAACAAATGATGGACCTGTTTCATTTGAGATGGTTTTTTTTATACTTATTGATCTTGTCAATTAAAAAAGGTAAATCTTTGAATTATGACGCATTGTTTACTCACTTTATGAATTAAGTGCCAACCAAGAACTACATCAGACTAGCCTTGCTAGTTATGGTTATGGAGTGTAGAAATTAAGCAGCAATTTGAAAATTGGTAATTTAGATTCAATTGAATGAACAAAACATACCAATGTAATAAAATGCAATCTTAATACTACGATAATCGTTATAATTCACTATATTTAATTTGCAATAATTGAATTGCACACATAAGGAAAGAATTAGAAAAATTATGTCCATAGTGGAAATGTTTCAGAATTTTCATTCATGTCATTACTAAAATATATATGGTTAATTAATTACTGCTGTCCCCACAAATTCATCATCTACTCCTCTCTCATTATCAGCATCAACTTCATAAACAACCGGTATTTCTCTTTTCAAGATATCTTTCAGATGGAACAACTCCCCACCGATGGTATTATCTCTTGTTTGAAACGTACTGGAAATTTATTGACACCTTATTTTCTGGCCTTCTTCAGCGTGTTTCAGGCTTCAGACGTTTTCTTGCTATCTGCCAATTAGATATTTCTATGATGTACTTTATACGTACAAATTATACGTCCACCAATGCTTTTCAAAATAAAAATTCCGTAACTGCTGAGCTTACACTCTCATGTATAGATATATACTTGCTCACCTACTTCTATCATGACTAAAAATTCCTATATCCTCAAAGATCATGTGGCTACCCGATAAAGTTTTGTTCTGAAGTATGACGGACGTTACAAAACACATCTTCTAGCTTGTGGGAATCATCAATCGGTACTTCGTACTTTGAACTTTATTCTGTCAAGACTTAATGATGCTACGGGTGTTATTTCACACAACCAATTTACAGTAGATGACCGGTACAAACTCGAATCCACTTTCTATAATAAAGTGTGGTGACTACTCGTACCTCATAAATTGGCTTTGTTGTTCTTAAATGCTTCAATTCCTGCTACAAGATCTCTGTTAACCTAACAACTAAAACCATGGGCTGTTAGATATATGATCGACATTCGACTAAACCATCACTTCAACTCTAAACTAGTTTAAGAAACCACAGAATGGCTCTATTGTGCTTCGCTTTTGCTAAGAATATTTCTCAGATTGCGCCAAAATCCGCAAATGCGCAAAATCCCCATTTTCATGTCATGAACTCTGCACGTTTAACATGTTTGGTCTTCTTTGGTCAGCTTCTGGCACAAATTGTTTAGTACACAACAGAATGGTATGCACAATGCACAAACAACCCCATAGATGATGGAATACTAACATTACTTTCAGTCTGCTCTTTTTAATTTCGCATCTCTTCTGCAAGTCATCATCCTTCTAATATGTACATCCACATACATACATTCAATGTGGCCTGCAGTATTAGATAAAAATCAAACCGGTATATTAGGACTTTTCTGGAAATGTGCACGTATAGGCGAAAGATTATCCCCCTATGTAGCAATCTGTTGTATTATAATTGCAATTAATCAACTTATAAGCTAAGCTACTGTTTTATAAAGTTCTATATAATATGTTTAATCAACTGAATTCTGTGATTTCTGACTCTCCAGCGTTCAATCTAGCAATATTTTCACTTCCAACAATTGGCCCATATCTCATTGCATCAAGTTGACTATAAATCGAACGAACCATACATAAATTCAAGTCAACATCATCAAGATCATCGTCGTCATCATCATCATCATCATCATCATCATCATCATCACCATCATCATTTTTCTCTTCGGCTTCTTTCAATTTGAGCTTGCTTTTCTCTGAAACAATACGTAGTTTTTCATATCCAATAAATTCTAAAACTTGCTGATAAAAATCCGGGTCTGATGGTAATTGATAAAATATAACGTTTCGAACACCTTTGATATCAAATCTTTTATAAAAATGTAATCTTTCAGTATATAACATTAACGTTGCAGATATTGAATTATTTTGAAATAGTGCTCTATTTCTTGTCAATTGACTATTTGATGAGTATTCGTCCACTGAAACAAAGGAAACTCTGGTTTCATCCTTCAAATATTTCTTAATTCTCAAATAGTCAAAATAACTTGGTATATAAATCAATGTACCATATTTATAACTTGCCTTAGTGATAACTTGTGGTAGTATAACATTTTTAAAAAATTCAAATCTTCTTTCGGGCTCACTAGTGATTGAACTTAAATCAATATCAAATCTTGTAAACACCTGTTTTAATTTTTCAAATTTATTAACCAATCCTAGCTGATATAATTTATAATTTGTTGAGTCAATTATACTCATTGACTCTACTGGAATGTATGATGTTAATCCTGATAATAGATTTTTTGATCTTTTGAATAATGAAATCATTTCTGGTGTACAGTATTTACTAAAATTTAAGATTTGTGTTATATATTCATTTTGTCCATTGATTGCCCACATTCTAATTCTTGAAAAATCGACATTTATAAAATCTTTTGGTGTTTTATTAAGATGTTTATTCAGAACAGTTGTAACATTAGACCAATTTTGCATCATCATACCTTCAGATTTATCCAAAATACAAATTTCAATTGAACTTAAAAAATTGTTTTTCATTCCTTGTTCACCTTGATGTTTATCATCTTTACCGTGCTTCTTATTTGAAGGGAATTTGCTACTGATTTTTTCAAATAATTTCAATAATCCAATTGGTGATGCTATTATAATATCAGAATGTTCCAATGGTGAATATAATTTCATAGTTTTCCTTGTATATTTCATACCTAAAACAAACATATCATTGGAATTCCCATCAAAGTACTCTTCAAAATCTTTTGATCTAGCATGGTAAACTCTATCAGTAATCTTGGAATCATCATAAAACTGCTGTTTAAATTTTTTCTTGTTTTCAATATTTTCCATCTCAAAAATTTTAATTATTTTATTAACAACTTTATATGCAAAATTCCTACTCGGTAATAGAATTAAAACTTTAGGTCTTGTATATCCCTGATCTCTTAATTCTGGTTCATCTCCTACTTCAATTCCTTCCTTCATTTTGGTTTCATATAAATGTTTCTTCTCATTATTATTTAAAACTCTATCTCTTGTTTTTAACAAATGATTCATTATATGTAAAATATAGTAATCTTGATATTTTAGCTTAATATTTTCATTGTTAAAATATTGTAAATTAACAGATTCATAAGTTAAGAGTGATTCAATTAAATTAACATCTAGTTCATTGATGTTCTCTAAACTATTCATTTTATCTGCAACTCTTTTTTTAACATTGTGGTATTTTAATTTTCCTTTCAATGTTGATCCTGATTTATCTTTTTCTAATATCATTTCATTAGCTTGTGGATACCCATAATTATACTTTATATATTTTTCATTATCAGCTTCATCATCAACTTTAATTTCTTCTTTTTCAAATAATTTTACTCTTTGATCCCTAGCTGGCAATGATTCAAATTTATCAATAATTTTAGAGATTTCCTCTTCTTGGTTAAAATGTAGATTGAATGCGTCAAACTTATTTAGAACATCAATATCATCTTGCTCCTTTTCTTCAGCCTCAAGCATATCAGGTGCATCTTCAAAAACTTCATCCTTTTCTTCATCTTCATGTTCCGATTCGCCTTTTTGGTCCTTTTCATCATCAGATTCTTCATCATGTTCTACACTCAATTCATCAAGATCATGGTCAGATTTAAGTAATGTAACTAATGCAGAGTATGCCATTTTGTTTTCACCTTTATGACTTCTTTTAGATGCAATTGTAACTTTTTTAGCTCCTTCATCATTCTCATCACCTTGTTCTTCTTCATCTTCTTCACCAAGTTCGTTAGGTTCATTATTGATTTCATCTGTTGGATATTTTTCGGGAAGGTTTCGTTTAGTTGTTCTTGTAACAGATCTGAGTCCAGTTCTTCCAAACTTGGCTCTCTTTTGTCTTTTTACACCTCCAGGAGGAGAGTTTCTTTCAGTATCACTCATTCAATAAAATATTTCTTATACTGGTGATATATATCCAACTTTCAAGATGATTTAAAGAAATATCAAAAATTGAAAAATTGAAAATTCAAAACAATTGAAATTTTTAGAAAAATTTTTTTTTTTGAGAGTTTTTCCTCTTAGAGAACTTCAACAAAATTGTAAATCATGTTTCGTTTCATGATATGGTCGTTTTTTAACCTGTTAACAACAAATACATCTAAATCCTACACATATGTCGCCAATTCGATCGCCAATTAATGGAGACACTAAGAATGTTACGAAAAGTGAACAAATTATAACATCACCTGCTAGAACGCCATCCAATTTCAACATAAAATCAAATCAGTCAAATCAAATTGGTATACTTAAACTTCAAGATGCATTTATACGCCTCTTACGTGTATTATTTTCAACTATTTATTTGATTTATATTATTTTAACTATTCCGTTAAGTTTTGAAGTTGGAGGATTAAATTGTGGCTTAAGCTATTCATTAACTATACTTATATTGTATTTCTGTTTGGCCACCTTAAGAGTTTTAAAATATCATAGGTTTATTTCAAGTTTTCTATATTATTTGCAACATTTATTGTTACCTACATTATTATCATATTTTTTAACATTGTTTAGTGATAAGTCAGGAGTTAATGTTTCGTATATTTTTGGAAATATTTGGTGGAATTATTTAATTGAATTTTGGAAATTTTTCTTAATCAATTCGACACCTTTATTTACAATACTGGAAGGGTTTTGTTCATTATTATCCGTTCAAGCAATTGGCCAATTATTCAAATATTTTATTAAAAATAAATCAGATACTTGGTCAATTTTGAATTTAGTTCTAAGTTCCTGTATTTTATCTACAAGTATTTATTTTGGGGTTAAAATTTATATTTCTCCAGTTATTGATTTAGAAAATGTTGGCTTAATCAGTGCATCGTTATTAGGTTCTGTTTTTACATTAACGGCATTAATCACCTTTTACGCAATCTACTATAATAGAGCTACAACATTGGAGAGTTCATTAATGGTTGCATATATTGTTAAATGTTGTTATGAACTATTTCCTGAACTGTCAAAAAACAATATTAGTTCTCTGTATAAATTTGTTTTCAATGAGTTCAAAAAAATTGATAATCAAGCAAAACAATCATTGAATAAAGAGAGTATTAATATGTCAAAATTTTTCAACTATATTAATTTGAATTCGGCTATCGATAAACTCAAAGTTTATTGGAATAATGATGAAATCGTTACAAATAACTATCTATTCAATAAATTATTAGCTTTTAGCGAGTTTTTGAATAAGGTTGGTAAAATTTTAGCTAATTTTATACTTGAACATTTCCCAAGATCGTTTGAACCATTATGGGATTTTTTCAAGATTTCAATAAATAATCTAACATTTTCAATTTTGATGCAGTTGGCGTATAGAATCACAGTTTTCTTTGCAGCAACTAAAATTATACCAATATTATCACCAATGAATAGAAATACAACTAGTAATCAACAACCTTCAACATCAAGCAGATTAATATATTTATACTCACCATGTATTATCATTGCCGTTTATACAAATTTGATGATTCAATATAACTATGAAATTGAAAAGGAAACCCATTTATATTCTTGGTTACACAATAAATTTTATGAATTGGTATTTTCGAATACTCAAAACATAATGACTACAGCAACATCTGTGTCAAAATTTACCTCAACTACAACGACAGGTTTAACCTCAACATTAACATCATCAAATGACGCATCTGTCTTACCATATTCTTTATTTACTTCAATTCACACTTGGCAATTTTGGAATTGGATCAATATCTTTGCTGTTTTGCTACTGTACTTCTCTGAGTTGGTTAGTTATGACCCAGAAGATAGTGCATTTACAGATCACTGGAACTAGGATACTGGAACTTTCTGTTCTTTAATTTGCTTTTATTTTATCATTATTCGTTTTCATACTATATTTCTTTAGTTTTATTTTCTCTTTTAATTTTTTTTTAATTTTCATTTTATGTTCCTCAGACTGTATATTAGTTTTATTTTTAAGTGAATTTTATTGGTATTTTATCTTGGTTTTATTTTTTACAAATCACACTACAGAAAAAAATATGCCCGTTTCTTTTATTTACACGTTTAAAAGTTATTATTTTTCGATTAAATTAATCCATTCGTTCATATCATCAACATATTCATCATCTTTGAGTTTACTAGCTAAAACTTTTGCTCTGGTAAAATATCTTAACGCATCACTTGTGTTTCCATCATTATAACTTAACATACCTAAAGAAGCAGCAGAAACCATTTCTGATTTATCTAATGCGGGTTTGAACATTGCTTCCCATTCTGCAATATTTTGACCTAAATGATTTGCCTTAATCATTTTTTCTTGCTTCTTCATTGTATCACACAAATTTAAAACTTTGAGAAATATTCTTTTTGATTCCGAAATTGTTGTATTTAGAACAAATTCTTTTAACTCAGGAGATGATAAATTAACAGTTACTGGTTTATTATCTTGTATAATTTCAATTTCTTTACCCTTTGGAAATTCTTTATTAATTGATTGATAAGTTGATTGTAATTCAACACCTAACTTTGCCAATGTCAAAGTCAGTCTTGAGGGATGGTCAAAGCATCTTTGAATAATAACCGAATTACTTGTCAAATTTGAAATTGCAGAACTAATATCATTTGCTTCAATACTTAAATTTGCGTACATGTCTTTTGCATTGATTAAAACTCTTGTGAATACAGGCCAAGCTTTAACATGTAAACCTAATAATTTATTTTCAGGTGTTTGTTCAACTGTAAAAAGTGGTAATTCGATAGGAACTTTCGCTTTTTCATCAATTATTTTTTGCTGTTCATCATCAGGTAAATGATTAATTGATTTTTCCAAATCCGCTGTAATTAACTCAAGTATATTTCTATTATTAATATCATTTAAAATTGATAAAAATGGCGGATAAGCTTCAATAATTCTCTTTTGAGCTTCAACTATATTGAACATTAAATTTTCTCTTGCAATATTAACATCCTTTGAAGGTAATAAACATGCATATCTAATTGAAATAACTAAAGATCTTAAAATTGCAAAATCAAAAGATTCATCTTGTATTAAACATTTAAAATCATCTCTATGAGTAAAAGCATTTAAATAAGTTTCTGATAATTCTTTATAGATTAGTAATGCTTTACCAAATTGTTTGTCGTGTTCATATAATTCGGCAATTCTAACACAACATGAAGTATAACACGGTGAAATATGCTCACATCCTTCAGAATCTAACTGTTTTAATGCCTCAACATAATGATTAATTGCGGCATCAATATTCTTATTAGATTCTGCCTCAATTGCTTTACCTATAATTTCCAAAGTTTCTTCAGAAATATAATCAGTATTTGCAGGTGTAATTGTGTTCATCAAATCAACACCAATAAATGCCAATGAAATAAATGCAAGGCCGAAAACAATATAAGTTCTGACTTTTGATTGTTTAGGAATCTCCGGTTGATTTGGAGGTGAAATTGGAGAAGCTATTGGTTCAACAGGTTTAAAGGGTTCTGGTATTTTATCCGATTGAAAAAATACAGGTGGGGAAGTTGTTGAAACTGATTCTTTTTTTATTTCAGGTTGAAATTGATTCAGTGAAGGTTGATTTTTTATGTCTTCCGGTTTCAAATCACTATAAAAACGGATCTTTTTGAAACAGCTTCCAGTTTGTCTTTTCAAAGATAATCTTCCGGTTGCCCTGAATAGCATTGTTAGTTGTTCAATTTGCTAAATTGCGTTGTTAAAAAAAAAGGAATGACACTGCCGATACCTTTCAACTACGATTCTCGCAATGTCATCAAAATTGCCATCACGATTTTTATTGTGATGTAATTTCAGGCTCAATTTTTTTTGAAGAGATAAGTATTGACAAGGATAATCCTTACAAACTACAATGTGTGGAAGATATGCGTTGCCAATCCAACCAGATGCATTACCTGAATGGTTTGCCAGACAAGACATTACAGTAGATAGAGTCGAAAATGTTGCTAAGAGAACACAACATGAATATAACATTGCCCCATCATCCTATGTTCCAGTTTTTATGAAGGCGGGCAATGGTAATAGTGATATTAATAATAAGGACGAGCAACAACACGGGGTTGTGGAATATATGAGATGGGGGCTTGTTCCAGTTTGGATCCATACAAGTGAAAAATTGAAGAAGAATAGATATTCGACGTTCAATGCTAAATTAGAGAATTTGGAATCCAACCGTTTGTGGAAAGGCAATTTATCCAAAAGATGTGTAATTCCAGTCACAGGATACTATGAATGGAGTCAAGATGGTAAGAAATTACCATATTATATTAAAAGAAAAGATGATCAATTGATGTTTATGGCAGGATTGTACAACCATGGTAAAATCGACGATGAGGAAATGGGTTCATTTACGATTATAACACACAAAGCACCTACTTGGTTAAAATGGCTTCATGAAAGAATGCCTGTTGTTTTGAACCCTAAAGACGACGCATTTAATTTGTGGCTGGAAGGTCAAGATCCAGATTTGGACCGTATTCTGACGGTTGAAGGCAATAAAGATTTGGTTGAATGGTACCGTGTTGACCCCGCTGTTGGAAACACTAGAAACGACAGCAAACAGTACGTTTTGCCACTGAAAGAAGCACTGCAAGGTCTGTTTAAGAAGAGAAAAGCGGTTCCGCAAGAAGAAAACGAGAAAAACGACCATTCGCGGAAAGTGAAAAAACAAAAAACATGAAACTTCCATGGGGTTTTTTGTGTGGATACATAAAGAATCCACACTTAGTGGCAAAGGATACTGTTTGAACCTCGTTGTTGCTGTATTTTCAGCAATTGGTTTCTGCCGACAGGATGGTAGTAATCAAGTATGTCGAGGTATGTGTTGGAATCTGGTCATTTACTGGTTTCTGAAAGTTTTGTAAATCAACTTAATCTTGATGCGCTGCCATCACAAGAAATTTCCAAAAAGAATTTGCAAGTTCTGAAAAATTTTATTTTATTTATTTATTCTGTTCTAGACTTGTCTTTTAACCAAAATAGTTTCCTATATACAAACGATGTCGTCCAACAGAGAGAGAATCGTTACTGTCAGAAATCCAACGGTGCCCACACAGATTTCTCCAGAACAGAAGTTTTGGAAAGGATTCACCAATTCTCAACTTGTTAAAGAACATAGTGCAATTACACACATACATTTTGACCCAAATAGTCCACACGATTTCGCAGTTACTTCATCAACAAGAGTCCAAGTATTTTCCTCAAAAACCAGAAAAGTTGTAAAAAACTTCACTAGATTCAAAGATACCGTTTATTGTGGTGAATTTAGAAATGACGGTAAATTATTAGTTGCTGGTGATGCATCTGGTTTAGTTCAAATCTTCGACGCACACCATCCAAGAACTTTACTTGTTACAATAACTCCAAGTTCACATCCAACTCATATAACTAAATTTCATCCAACTATAAATACTCAATTATTAACATGTTCAGATGATAGAGTTGCACGATTATATGATATTTCACAATCTGCTAAACCAATTATTTCATTTAATAATCATGATGACTATATTAGATCTGGTATGTTTATACCAACATCTCCAAATTTAATTGCAACTGGTTGTTATGATAATTACATTCGTATATTCGATACAAGAGTTGGTGGCAATGATCCAATTATAAAATTTAATCAATCGTCACCGGTTGAAGACATGTTATCAAATAATCCAACAACCATTTTATCTGCAGGTGAAGGTGTCGTGAAGTATTGGGATTTAGTTGCAGGTAAATTATCAAGAAGTTTACATAATTTCAATAAAACTGTTACATGTTTAAGTAATGCAGGTGAAAAGGGTATTCTAGTTGGTTCAATTGATGGTCACGTTAAGGCATTTGACACAACTACACCAAATTGGGACGTTAAGTTTGGTTGGAAATTTGGCTCAGGAGTTTTAAGTTGTGGAGTTTCACCTGATTTCAAACATTTAGTTGTCGGTTTGAATTCTGGATTACTAACAATTAGAACAAGAAAAAATGCTGCAACTGAAAACAATTCCACAGTTAATATTTCAAATAAATTCAAGCAAGATAAATCAAATGCATTTGCAAGAATGATGCGTGGTTCTGATTTCAAAGGTGAAGGTGAACATCATATAATTGATGAAAAGGTTAATTATAAAAAGCTAAAACCTTTTGAAAAAGATTTAAATGCTTTCCGTTGGTCTGATGCATTGAATAGTGCGTTACAAGATGGAATGGAAAAGGAATTTACGGTAACATGTCTTGAGGAATTAAAGAAGAAGGGTAAAATTCGTATAGCTTTATCAAATAGAGACGACACATCATTAGAACCGTTATTAACTTGGTGTTTGAAATCAATTGATGATCCAAGAAATGTTAATATAATTGCAAATTATATTACTTGTATTTTAGAAATGTATGATGATTTAATTTCAAGAAAACCTGTATTGGAAGAGCTGATATTAAATTTACAAAAAAGAGTTGATGTTGAAATTAAAAAATCACAAGATGCCGAACGTATAATTGGTATGCTAGAATTACTTAGCGCATAGGTTATATAATTATATGTACATATAGAAAAAAACGGTTAATAATTTACCTTCTACGCTTAAAACGTCCTTTACCACCTCTATTAATTTTAAGTCTCACAAAGTTATTAGATAATGGATGCTTACCTTTACTTTTAGATTTACCAACGTTAAGTTCTTTTTGTAATTGTTCAATGTCTTTACGTTGATAAACCTCATCTTCCTCGAATTCATCATTACTATCATTGTTTTTATTACCAACAACAACATCATCATCAATTGGTGGATTTTGATCCTCACATTCTAATCTACGTTTACCATATGCAAGTGCATGAATATCTAAATCATCAAGATAATCTTTAAGATCTAGCTTTTCTGTACGTAGTTTTGCACGTCTCGTAGATCTTTTAATTGTTTTAACTTTGTTACGAAGTTTATAATGTGGATCAAACACTTTTGTAACTTCATCATCTTCTGGTTCATCGTCTTTATTTTCAGCACTCTTTTCAGGTTCTGAATTCCCATTATCTGCAGATTTTTCAACTAATTCAGCTTCACTAATTTGTTCTTCCTTTTCTGCATGAACATCTTCATCACTCATTAATTCTTGTAAATCGGTTAAATTCCTCTTTAACCCGACAAGATCTTTATGCAATTCAAATAAACTTCTACCAGATCGTTTAATTATTGGGCTAGGTTCAATATTATTTATGGTATTTAAACCAGTTGAAATTTGCAATTCATCACTTTGAATATCATCATCACTTAACATTATACTTGATAATGGCCTATCTCCCTCATCATCTCCAGATTCATCATCATTCTCATCATATTCACTCCATTGGTCACCAATTATAATTTCAGCAACATTATTCAATCTCGATGCCTGTGTTCTTAAATACCGTGGAGTTTCATAAATATTTGAAGGTTTCATAGTTGATAGTGTTTTTGGTGTATTTTTACTAGGTGTAGTATTAAAATTTAATTTTCTTGAAGTGGAGTCTAACGACGAATATGATAACGTAGATGAAACTTTTACTGGTGTTTCAAATAATTTTTCATCGTTATCTGTAGGATCTAACGTTATACCTAAGTCTAGATTAATTTTTGAATTATTACCTCCTACTTTCAGTTTCATAGGAGACGTTTCAAATTTTTCAGGCGAAGTTTGGATATCAAATATTGTTAAAACACGTCCATTTAACTGCGGTGTGGGTCCTATTTCTTTGATTTCACTTAATTCGTCATATTCTATATCACTTTCAATTGTATTAGGTATACAATCAGGTACCGAAACTTCATTTTGGTCTTTTAATTTAGAGACTTTGGATGATAATGTGTTCTCATCAGTTGTAACTTGGTGAATATTATCCTTATTTTCTAACTTTTTACACTTTTCTTCTAAATAACTATAATACTCATTCAATCGTTTGACGGCTTTATCATCATGTTCTGGATTTTCTAGATCTTCAAGATAGTCAAAAAGTTTACGTATTTTTTTGTAAATTCGTAATTTATTTTCAATTGAACTTCCTTTACGCACAGATTCTCCTGAATGCAATTTCAATTGTGATTTTAAATGTCTTGAATATTTCTTTAGTAAATCACATTTTTCTTGAAATGCTGTTGTTGTCATTATATTATATGTGTTTCTGCTCTTGCTCTTTAAGTTACTATTATATTCATGTTAAGGAACATTTTTGATTTTTAACGCGTCAAAAAAAAGATAAAAAAATCCATTCCTGATATGATGATGAAGTGTATTCCAAAAAGAATTACGAAAAATGTTTTATAACTAAAAGGGGATTTGTAGGTGATTTGTTTTCTATCTCATAGTATTCTATATCGAATATTCAAAGAAGTGACAAACAGCAAACTTAAAGTATAGTTATCAACGTAAAAACAGTTCATTCAAATGAAACTAAAAAAACACTTACTTTATAAAACGTGCTTACAAGGGCTTATTAATTCCAGATACGACCACCATTCATTTGTTCACCAACATTAGAAGGAGAATATGCTTCATAGATTTTGGCACTACTTTTTTTCAAGAAATCTAATTCACCAACCATAAAATCGTTACACAAGGATCCCCAATTTGCACCATCAAATCCATTGAATGGAATCTTCATTTCACAAATGTAATGATTAATAGTACCCCAAATAAACAATTCTAAATCAAAATTAACTCTTGGGAAATCTTCACCTAAATTACGAATTTTTTGGCCATCCAAATTATCAGTCCATTTATTTTCCATAATTTTAAATGGATTCATCTTTGGATCATGAACATGATAAAACATTGGGTTTAGTGCATCAGAGGTAAAAACATTTGTAAAGTAATTATCATAATTATATTGGAAATCTTCACCTTGAGATTCCATATCTTGTCTCAATTTGGTTTGTGTTTTTACTAATAATTCGTAATCTTCTAATGGATTGTATTGAACCATTGTTGAATGTTCATAATTTTGTTCATGATTAAACCAACCGAAAAATCTCTCTGGCTTTTTATTAACTTGATAATATTTTAAACCATAATAATTAGCAGCTGCAACCCAAGTTTCTTTATCACCTTCACCTGCACCACCTTGTGATAATAATGGATAATAGCCATAAGGACCATCATAATTATAGTAAAGAGCCAAAACTAAAGTTCTAAAATGTTTTTTCTTATTAATTAACATTTCACCAGATTCAGTTGACCAATCAGGAATTGTACCTCCTCTATCATGATAATTCACAGCAGTTGTTATATCATCACCTTGCTTATAGGATAGAAACTTTGGATTAACAAAGAAATCGTTCAGATGTCTAACAGGAACCATACCAACTTCAGTACCTCTAATTTCATAGTAGTAAGGAGATGTAGTTCTTCTCCACAAATCAGGCCAGGTAATCATTTGATGATCTTCATAAAGTTTTGAATCAAATAAAATATCTGGATTTGTAACAGGGAAGCTATCAGAATCTAATAAGAAAGCATTTTCAAAAGAAGAACCCAATAATGCAAAGGCTTTATATTGATAACCTTGAATATCAAAATTTTTCAAACTTTTAGGACCAAAAATTCTATACATTTCAATACATCTTGCATTTAACTTTGGTAAGATTTTTTCACAAAAATCATATTCATAGTCATTTTTCTCTGGCAAAAAAACTTCAACAGGTTTATTTGAACCAACTTTTCTCAGGGTTTCAATACTTAACAACGCATACCAAGAATAAATACCACCACCAACAACAACGTAACCATCACCACTATAAAAATTTGGAGCAATATCAGGTATTCCGTTAACAACATTTTGATGTTTAATTCTTAGATCATCGATAAAATTTTGAGGAAAATCAAACTTGTCATATAATTCATGTTCACTTAAATGATCATCTGCGCTTTCATAAAATAAAACATTATCAATCACTGGTTTACCGTTTTCTAAAGTCATACGTCTAGTCAAAGGAAATGATAAATGATTCAGAGCAATCAATTCTAAAATATGAGAGAAAAAGTTTTGGGATGTAATGTCACCTTTAATAAATTCTTCAGATTTGATTTTATTAAAAGTTTCTTCGTCGGGTATTAAAGAATCAGATAATAAATTAGTTCTATCATTATCACCTTTATTTTTACCAATATCTTTAGCAGATATTTCTTTACCTCTAACGTTTGATTTGTATAAAAGAGGCTTGGAATCAACCATATTACCAGTTGAACCATAGTTGACAATACCATTATGATTTGGATCAAGATATAATTTCCTTAACTGTTCTGCATCATTAAATAAAGCCTCCTCTTCAGTATTAACGTTAGATATATCCACAATTTCATCTTCTTCAGCAACTTTTTGTTCTGCCTTATTTGTAGCTTCATTTACTTTGTTGAAGTATTTACTAACGGCATCGATATCAAAAACTGAACCAAATGTGGTGTTGACATCATTATTTGAGTGAGAGAGTCCTTGGGTTGCATATATTAATGCAGTAATAATGGCACCCAAAACAGACACTAGTATAACAACTCTAGTTCTTCTAGTCAACCTCTTTGCCATTTTATGCTTGAATCCAGAAAATTGGGAAAAAGAACAAAAAAAGAACAAACTATTAGCTATTTGAGTTCATGTTACAAATGGAAAAACACATCAATTTCAAATTTCAGAATTTATCGCGTTTGTTCACTTTTCGACATGAATTGATCTTCAATTGCTGTTAATTTTCTGTTATGTTTTGTTCTAAGAAAAAACTGTTATCAATAGATAGTATACCAAGGATAAATATGAGCAGTCTCAAGTATATCCTCTTGACAGCACTTGTTGTTTTTTCCGTGCTTAACATTATATCGGTCAACAAAGCTAATACATCTGTTCATGACCCGAAAATTCAGCAGGCGTTCAAAACAGCTGCTGAACTACGTGCTGCTGCTAAAGCTGGTAAAGACGCTAAACTAAACGAAGAAAACGTTCCCTTGGTTATCAAAGATCACAATGGGAATGTTATTACATCTTCTAAACAGAAAGATGTTCATTCACTTTCAAGAACCCTTGATAGATTACTTTACAATTATCCATATAATCCAAACGATGATGTTGAGAATAATATATTTCAAATGTGGACTTCTTCTGAGGTTGAAAACGCAGAGTTATTTCCATCTTCATGTATTGATTTAGTAAATAGATGGAAAACTGCTAACTCTGATCATAATTATTTACTTATGTCTATTGCTGAAGCAGAAGACGATATTGTTGATATAATGAGACCGGTTGTCCCTGAAATTGTTGAGGCGTTAAGAATTCTGCCACATAATAGATTAAAATTTGAATTCTTAAAATACTTACTTGTTTATCTTCATGGTGGTGTTTATGCAGATATTGATACAAATAATGTTAAGCCAATCAAATATTGGTATATGTTAGATACAATCGATACCAAAATTTGGTTGGGTGTTGATTCAGATAGTAATACAGCTAACTGGATGGATCACTTCCAACGTAGATTAACTTTTAATAATAATATTTTCCGTAGTAAGGCGTATCATCCATTATTAGCTAGATTAATTGCAAGAATTACTTTCATTATTCATACTCAAAGATCAACAATTGAATCAATTGATTGGGATAAAGAATTTTCCAACTACGATGCCTCTGGTGCTCCTCTAATTCAATTTACTGGTACTGCCATTTTAACTGATACTGCTTTTGAATACATGAACAACCTAAATGAATACATGTTCTTTACATCATTAAAAAATGAAAATTATAACCAACAACATATTAGATTAGCAAAGAAAATTTTTGGTCCAGATGTTGATAGTTCGCAAAGATTTTCATACAAGTCATTTACTTTATTGAGTAGTCCTGTTCAGGTTTGGGATCTAGCAGTTTTACCTAAAATTTCATTTACTGGGCATGACTCTGCTCAAATTGATTTCTTTGATGATAATAATGAAAAAAAGGGATACGAGAAATATTACTATGGTAGAAGTAAAGATTTGACACCATGGTCTCCAAAGAAACTGAGATTGGATTCCAATTAGTGTATCTATTTAAGGTTGTGTAAAGTACCAAAATCTAAAATCTTTTGTAATAACATGTAAATTTGGAGTGAATCCAAATATGGCAACATAAAATGTCAAAAAGTAAAAAAATAGTTTCACACATTGTTCTTCGTATATAATTTTATTATTCAATTTCCAAATATCACCGAAATGCAATTCCCTGGTATAACAGAGGGTATTTCAAAACACCTGTCATCATTGAGGATGAATTCCATGTCAGGGAGAAGAACAAGCGCATCTTCTACGTCGAGTAAAGTACCTTTACCATCACCACTAAATGATAATTCTCTAGAAAATACTAATACACCCGAAGGGATATCATTTGATCCATTAGATCCATCCTTTTATCCCTCAGATTTTATAACCTCTGGAATAGATATGATTAGAGTAACACGAAGGAAAAGGGTTAAAAGAAATTTCAAGCTGAATTTACCATCGTTAACTTTAACTTGGAATTCAAAATCTAATTCGAAGGTAGAAATCCAGAAAATTCAAAGCATTAGAATTGGAAATGATGCAAAAAATTATAGAGAAGAATTCAATGTATCAAAGGAATTTAGTGATTTATGGATAACGGTCATTTACGTATCAGCATCATCGTCATCATCATTATCATCGTCTTCCTCAACATTATTCAATGATTTGAAGTCTTTACATATGATTGCACCAACAAAGAGAAATTTTAATTTAATGTTTAATATGCTAAAGTTATTATCAAAATGGTCAAAAGATCAAGAGAGTTTAATAAACTGTGCAAATATTATTGAATTTTCCACTATTAAATGGAATAATAATGTTAAAAAACTTGATCGACAATATTTATCATTTGAAGACGTTTTAGAACTAACTCAAGAATTGCACATTTTTATGGATCCTTTATATCTAAAGTCATATTTTACACAATGTGATACAAGCAGTAATGATTATTTAGATTTTGAACAATTCAAAAAGTTTGTTTCAAAATTGAGACAACGACATGAACTTGGTATTGTATTCTTAGAATTAGGTATAAAAAATAATAAAATGTTTAAAGGAGATTTTATTAGGTTTATTAAAAATGTTCAAAAAGAGATAGAAGATGATGATGCATTGATTGACTCACTATTCAATAAATATTCTTTTGAAAACAATGGAATTTTTATGAATCAACAAAATTTATCAGATTTTCTAAATAGTTCTATTTCGAAACCTCTAATAGATGAAGAAAATTTATATGCCAATTATTATGATTATCCACTAACGGACTATTTTATATCATCATCCCATAATACTTATTTATTGGGAAAACAAGTCCATGGTTATTCATCAATAGAAGGGTATATTCATGCATTACAAAGAGGTTGTAGGTGCATTGAAATTGATGTCTGGGATAATCCAGGAGGCAATGACTTGAACCCAATTGTTACGCATGGGCATACCTTAACAAATTCAATTGACTTTAAATTGGTTATTGATATAATTAGAAAATATGCATTTATTTCATCACCATACCCGTTGATTATATCACTAGAAATAAAATGTTCGAAAGAATCTCAAATTAAATGTGTTTCAATTATGAAGTTAATTTTTGATAAGATGTTACTGACATTGCCGTTGAATAACGAATCAATTTTGCCGTCGCCAAATGCGTTAAAGCATAAAATATTGATTAAAGTCAAGAAGTCTAACTTTACAACAATCATTGAACCAAATTTAAATTCCATTTATTCATCATTTTCAACAACCTCTTCAACTCAAAGTGATGATTTATTGCATCCAGTCTATAGTGGTTCATCAACAAATAATGAGTCAACCTCAAGTCCATCTATTTCATCATTCAAAAAGATTGTTCCAAAGTCAAAAAGTAAAACATTTGTTGTTCCAGAATTGACGATCCTAGCACCTTATTTAGTTGGTACAAAATTTAGAAATTTCTCTTTACCTGAATCTAAAACTTTCAACCATGTATTTTCATTTAGTGATCGATCACTAGTGTCATTATTAAAGGATAAAACAAAATTACTTTCAATCTTAAAACACAATAAAAGAGGCATGATGAGAGTTTACCCATCGGTAGTTAGATATAAGTCAGATAATTTTAATCCGATTAAATTCTGGGATTTAGGTTGTCAAATGGTGGCAACAAATTGGCAAATATGGGACAATGGTGAAGAAATTGGTGAATCATTTTTCAAAAGTATGGATTCAGATTTTGGGTTTAGTGGTTATCGGCTAAAGCCTAAGTCATTAAGGAAAAATATTGCAATTGAAAATAATATTAATGACAGTAAAGAATTGACCAAAATAAAAATTTTGAATTCTTTAACTTATAATATTGAAAAATCTCTAGAGATTTTTATAATATCTGGACAGCAGTTGCCAAAACCTAAAGATACGTCAAACAATAATTTCTTTACTCCGTGGGTTGAGGTTGAAATTTATAATGTTAAACCAAAAAATGGTGAAGTTGTTCATATAAAACATTCAAAACCATATACAATTGAAAAAGACATTGTTAATAACACTGATAATGTAGTTAATAATAACTTGGATCACAGCGATGAGGAGAACGAAAATGAAACAGAAGAAGAGAAAGAAGGTAACGATGAAGACATTTTTGACAAAGAAAACACAGTAAAAGAAATTTATGATGCTGATGAGCATTTTTCAATTGATGATGTTGAGTATATCAAAAGCACGGGAAGTTTAAAAATGAATCATACTGATCGAACGACATCATCGCATTTCAATCCAAATGTCATATTTAAAACAAGAGTTGCTGAAAATTTGAATAATTTATTTAATCCAAGATGGAACATTTCATGTAGATTAAACTATTCAGTAAATGAAAATGATTTAGCATTTATTAGAATAATTATAAAGACAAAAATAAATAAATTAAAAACAAATAATGTTATGAATAAAGTTGGCAATGCAGTTGTTAAAAGTTTAAACGATTATGTAATTGGTACATGGTGTTGTAAAATTAGTGATTTGAAGGAAGGTTATAGACAGATTAGAGTAGGCGATAATAAAGGGGATGAATTAATATATTCAAGTTTATTTATTAAAGTGACGAAAGGTTAATGTAAAGGTTTATTTATACATTTTATAGAAAAAAATTATGTAATGAAATTAATGAATAAAAAATTAAAAGTATGACATAATATCATCATCAATTTTTTTTTGTTGTTGAGGTTGTTGAACAAATTCTTTTGGTTTCCCAGCTAGTAATTCTCTTCTAATTTCAGCTCCTATTTCTTTATGTCCACGTTGTCTAATAACTTCCATAAGAAAGTCCCTTTGGTCATCAGTAATATCATTCTTGTATCTTTGAGCAAATGCTAAAAATGCTTTATGCCAAACTAAAGGCAATGGTGGAGCCTGCTGTAATTTTCTTTGTTGTGTCATATCGATATCAACATCATTAAATATTTCATCATCTTGATCCATTTCGTTATTTATCGTAAATGATGATGATTTATTATCGGTGACTATACGGAACTTCATAAAATAGAAAACTAAATCATCAATTGTTTGGTAAGGTAATGCATATTTTTTTTCAATTAGAACTCTAATAAAAACTGTGGAAGGTGGTGAAAATTCTTGTTCTAATAACCAAGATAATGCAACTGCTGCATGTTGAACAGGCACGGAAGTTTTCTTTAAAACAGATGCAGCAATCATTGCTTCCCTAACTGAACATTGATCTTCAACAAGTTGAAATAAGAAGCCTTTGAAAAATGCTGCTGGTTTATATAATGACTTTTTTAATGCTCTATAGATATGATAATTTAATTTATGATCTTCACTTTCGTCAATATCTTGACAAAATCTTGGATATAAAACAAGTGATACGAATTTTTCTGCCTTTGCAGCAGTTAAATTTGACACGAATAATCTTGTTGCTTCATAAACTGCATTTGGAGTCCATGATTCAGGTGCAGTAACATATAGTAAATCTTCCCAATTTTTTATTGTTGGTAAAACTTTAAACAACTTTGGTAATTTACCATGTTTCCAAGCTCTAAGTGATTCTCCAACTTTTTGATATGCTTCAATAACTCTTGGTGGTAAATAAACCCTATCTGTATGTCTTGTATTAATATCATATTCTTCTTCTTCCTCTTCTTCATTCTCTAGATTTGATGATCCATTTTGTGCAATTTTTTCCATAATTTTATCAGCTAAATTAATTGACTGGAATGGTGCATTGTTACCTTGTTTTGCCTTAAAGAAAGTTTCAAACATTGCAATTTCAGATGGGTTTAAGTCATCTTCATCAACATATTCAACTTCTTCATATTCTTCAGCATCTGGAACATCTTCTTCATTGTCTTGTTCTTCATCATCAGACTCATGTTGAATTAATTGAAATCTTGGTTTTGTTGCAACATTATTAAAATTTTCTTCGTCTTCAATTTCTTGCTGTTGTTCACGTGCAAGTTTAAGAACACGACGTGAAGTTGCAGCATCTAAATCGTATTCATCTCTACCATCATCATTATTATCATTTACTTCACTTGGTTGGCTATACACTTTAGCTTTGATATGTGATGATTTTAGCTTTCCTCCACTTGCTGCAATGTCTTTATATAAAGGAACATGTCTTGCTTGATCTTTGTTGTCTTTGGTGGATACTTTTCCCATTGTTATGTGATTTGTATTATTTATCAGTTTTTATAAACCTATTATGAAGGATCAAATATATTAAAATTTTTTTTCAAGTGAAAAAAATTGAAAAATCAAAAATCAAAAAAACATGGAAAAATTCAGAAAAAATTCAGAAATCAAAAAATTAAAAATCAATCATGAAAATTGAACATTACAAAAAAAAACATGTAATTCCACAAGCTTTTGTCATATTATAAATACAAATTTTCATCAAGAAAGAAATTTACAATGGCAAAACTGGTAAGAAAGAGAAAGTCGAATGGGTTAGTTTCTGAAGGAAACGCTACGCCAGGTCCATCCAAAAAAGCAAGACATTCATCTCCATTCACACATAGTTTTGAATCAATTCGTGCATCACGTTATAAAACAATTAACGAAAAGCCAATCACTAATACAGAACCACTAGACATTTTTGTGTGGGGATCAGGATCAATGTGTGAATTAGGACTTGGTCCAGATGCAAAGACCAAGGAAGTTAAAAGACCTAGATTAAATGCATTTTTAAAGAAAGATGAAGTTGGAATTGTTGATTTTTCAGTCGGTGGTATGCATGTTTTAGCATTAGATAAAAATAACCAATTATGGTCATGGGGTACAAATGACTCGGGTGTTTTAGGTAGAGATACATCTGGCGATGCAGAGAAGAATCTAAGGGATATGGATGCAGATAATGATGATGATGATGAAGATGGTGATTTAAATGAATCAGAATCTACACCTGGTAAAGTTGAAGGATTACCAGAAGATGATAAGATTGTGAAATTAGCTGCAAGTGATAACTTATCGGTTGTTTTATTAGAAAGTGGTCAAGTTTGGGCATGGGGTACATTTAGAAACAATGAAGGTATTTTAGGATTTTCTAAAGATGTTAAGATTCAATATACACCAACAAGAATAAACGAATTGGAAAATATTATTCAAATTAGTGCAGGTAAAGATCATATTTTAGCATTGGATTCTAAAGGTTTAGTTTATGCATGGGGTAATGGACAACAATATCAATTAGGGCGTAGAATTTTAGAAAGATCATTAATGTCATCATTAGAACCAAGATCTTTTGGACTTAAAAATATCAAGTTTATTGGATCAGGAGAATTTCATAGTTTTGCGATCAATAATAAAGGAAAAGTTTTTGCATGGGGTTTAAACCAGTATGGTCAATGTGGTACTGATTTAGATATTGATGATGGTGCAGTTGTTACCAAGCCAAAAGAAATTAAGGTTTTGTCTGATAAAGATATTGTTTTTATTACAGGTGGTGAACATCACTCATTGGCAATTTCATCCAAAGGTGAAGTTTATTCATTTGGTAGATATGATATGAAAGAAATTGGTATTGAAAAGCAATTACTACCAGATGATTGTGTTGTTGATGCTCATGGTAATGTTCGTTCACTACCAATTCCAACTAAACTTACAAAATTACCGCCAATTAAAACAGTTGCATGTGGATCACATCATTCCTTAGCTATAACCGAAGATGGTATAGTTTATTCATGGGGATTTGCAGACACTTATGCAGTTGGATTAGGTAATTTGGATGATGATGTTGAAATTCCAACAAGAATTGAAAACACCGCAACTAAAGATCATGATATTAAAATCATTGGTTGTGGTGGACAATTTAGTGTTAGTGGTGGATTAAAAATTGAAGATGAAAATAAATTAGAAGAAAGATTAGATAAAATTGAAAAATTTGAAGATGAAAATCAATAATAAAATAGTTCTGTAAACATTAGTATACTCTATAAAATTGTATTATCAATTCTAACATATAAACCGTTTTTAGTCATGAAATCTTTAACGTCCGCAACGGTATACTCACCTCTATGAAACATACCAGCACCTAATGCCGCATCAGTTTTGGTATTTTTAAAAACATCAACAAAATGTTGTGGATTACCAGCACCAGATGATGAAATTAAAGGTATTGTGATTTTATCTTTAACCATATTAATCAATTCAAAATCATAACCGGAATTTGATCCATCTTTATCGATACAATTGAGTAAGATTTCACCGGCACCTAAATTTTCACAAGCCGTTGCTAATTCAACCGCACCTAAATCGTGAACTTTACGGCCACCTTGAGAAGTTACTTGATAATAACAATATTCTTCCCCATTTGGACCAGGAATCTTAGTTTTAATTGTCTGATTTGAAGTTTCAGAAGGAGAGTTTACGTATTTTCTTTTTGGATCGATTGAGATAACAACCGCTTGAACACCATACGCTTTTGAAATTGTTTCGATCGGAGAAGTACCATCACCTTTGTTACCGTTTGAATAATAATGTTCAGCTGCACGTACAGCATCTGAACCAATTGAAACTTTATCAGCACCGGCATTGAAATACATTGATGCAACATCCAATGCAGAATATTTAGTTCCATCTGGATCAACGACATCCCTTATACCACCACCAACAGTTAATGGTACAAAACATGTCTTTGCAGATAATCTTAAAACTTCTAACATTGGTAAATCTTTAATTGGAGAATTTCTAAATGATGTAATATTTAAAAATGTAACTTCATCAGCACCTTGTTTATAATATTTTTCAGCCATTTCAACTGGTTTACCTAAATTTCTAACATTTTTATCATCACCCTTTTCACGAACGTCATATTGATCACCCTTGGTGACAACTAAATCACCTTGATCGTTCGTACGCACATCTAAACAAGCAACTATTCTATTAGTTAAACCAGTTGGAGTTTTTTTGATGGATAAATTGAAATCATTATCAAGTTTTATAGTTGCTAATTTTTCATTAGTTAAAAATGATTTTATAACTTTTAAACCAACCATGCCTGATTTTTCAGGATGAAATTGAGTTGCAAATATATTATCCTTTGAAACAGCTGCTACAAATTTTTCATCAAGATATTTACAAATTGCTAGATCCCAACCATCGTCATATAATTTATTAATTTCTTCATCACTACGTATAGCGGCATAAGAATGAACAAAATAAAAGTTTTTATCTTCTGATATACCAAATAATGAATTTTCGGTACCACCATTGGTATTGATTTTAAGATTAACAGAATTCCATCCGATTTGTGGTACACTTTTGTTATCAGTGTTAAATTTATTTAAATTACCAGGTAGTAAACCTAGGCCATCGATACCAATACTTTCTTCACTGCCTTGAAATAAAGTTTGTAAACCAACACAGATTCCCATGATTTGTCTACCTGATTGAATATATTTTTTTAGAGGTTCAATAAATGATCTATTATGTAATTCCTTAACAAAATGACCAAAGTTTCCAACACCTGGTAAGATCAATTTTTCACAAGTTAATAATTCTGGATCATTACCATTTGTAATAAATTTAACTTTGAATCCAAGAGATGTAATTGCATTTGCTAAGGATTGTAAGTTTCCGGAATTAACGTCAATCACGTGAACGAGAGACATGTTTGGTAGAAAGCGTGAATAGTTTATTGAAAAGTGTTTTGATTTTGTTATTTTAACTAACGTTTATTTTCCAAGATATTTGAAAGCTTTAAATAAAGGAAAAAAAAAATGAAAAAAAGAGTGACTCAGCGAAATATTCATTTTAAGTCACTAATAATAATTACATTTTCTATTAACATACAGTAAGATTAATAGTATTTAATCTATTTAATAATATTATATATAAGAATAATAATGTCCATCTAGAGATTTTTTTTTTCCGATTTTTTTTTACAAGATTATTGAAGTTCAGAAATTATTTATTTCTTAGCTCTTCTTTGTTTAACAGCATCAGCAAGTTCTCTAAGCATAACTTCAGTTGTTTCAAAGGAAACACATGCATCAGTAACAGAGACACCATATTTTAATTGTGATAAATCTTTTGGAATCTTTTGATTACCTTCATTAATATTTGATTCAATCATGACACCAATGATTTTATCTTCACCATTTGCAACTTGTTTTGCAACTTCAGTACAAACCTTAGGTTGATTTCTATAATCTTTATTAGAATTACCATGAGAACAATCAACCATGATAGTCTTACCTTCAGGTAAAGCATCCTTTGCTTCTTTAATTGATTCAACATCATAATTTGTACCCTTTTTACCACCTCTTAAAATAACGAAACATGAGTCATTACCTTTAGTTGTAATAATAGCAGCTAAACCAGATTTAGTAACACCCATGAAATGATGAGAGCCTTCAGCAGCTTTAATTGCATCAATTGCAACACCGAGTGTACCATCAGTACCGTTTTTGAAACCAATTGGGAATGATAAACCAGAAGCTAATTCTCTATGTAATTGAGATTCTGTTGTTCTTGCACCAATTGCACCAAAAGATAAACAATCACTTAAATATTGAGGAGATGTAGTATCTAACATTTCAGAACCGATTGGTAAACCCATGTTAGTTAAGTTAACAAAAATACTTCTAGCTAATCTTAAACCTTTGTTAATATTGAAAGAATCATTAAGATCAGGATCATTAATTAAACCTTTCCAACCAACTGTGGTTCTTGGCTTTTCAAGATAAGCTCTCATAACAACTAATAATTCACTTGATAGTTCGTCGGCTAAAGGCTTTAATAATTCAGCATATTTCATTGCAATACCTTCTTCGTGTAAAGAACAAGGACCAACAACGACTAATAAACGATCATCGGTACCTTTAACGATGGAAGTAGCAATTTTACGACTTTGAATGACAGTTTTAAGAGATTGCTTAGTTGCAGGAATTTCTTGCATTAATAATTCTGGAGAGACAAGTGGATCATTTGCAATAATACGTAAATCATCGTATTCTTCTTGTTGTGGAGCGGTGGAATTTGTTCTGGAATCCATTTGTGGTGATATGTATAGGTATAAAGCTATGTAGAAAAGAAGGAGAAGGAAAAGAGGAAGAGGAAGAAGAAGAAAAGAAATGTACAACAATAAAAAAAAAGAAAATGGCACATGTAGGGTGAAAAATTCAACTACGAATTACTCATAGAAAATAGGAAATGATCCGTGAAAAATTGGATGAAGTGATGATCACAGAAGTAGCACTGGGCGGGAGTCGAACGCCGGGAGTGAAGAAAAGGAGGCGTTTTTTTTCATTTTTTCATTTTCCCATTTTCTCATTTTCCATCTCCCCACTTTGGCAAAAACAGGCGTTAGACACAGCCAATTCAAATGAAAGATGGATCAAGTGGACATGCACAGTGCGTAATAGTCCGTGTGATGCCTGATAGATAACGGATAATACCACACTTATACAGGGACAGATATGCCTGTCTAGTGGTCTGTCGGTTGCCGATAAGAAACAAAAAACAGAAACAAAATGCCAAAAGATGACACCAGAGACAAAATACCATACCACGAATATTACCACCGCTGCAATCTATCGAGCAAACGCACACATCGTCCTGCAAAACCTGCCAAAGTTGGGCGCTGCGGCAGATAAGGACAGCGGTAAATATAGACACTTATCTACAGGGAAGCGGAGTGGTATTTCTGGTCCTGGAGGTGGGATGCTGGGGGTTGGCTGTATGTCCTCTATTTCCACGGTTTCCTTCCCATTTTGGTTATCGATAAGACCTGCTTGATAAGACATGTGGTATTTTCTCTTCAAAGCAACGCGCACTTTTCAACGCAGTGAAAAAATTCTGTTTTTCCAGATTCTGTCACTTTTTTTTTGCCGTTGATTTTTCATTTAAAAGTAACACCATCCGGCAGATTTCGATCTACTGCTCCCATTATATACATCCAAAACGGTTGATCCCTTGATCAAAGTGATAAAGCCATGCTCTCTCCAGTCACATCTGCTCCATCCCTTAATCATGGTGATTTTTTCCATGATGACTCTGGAGAAAAATATACTTCTGAAGTTCCTTCCACTTCTAAGAATGACCAACAATCTGATTTCTTCCTTTCCAGATGGCTGAGATTTTTACAAATCAAAGGCACTGAAGGGTTTTCGGTTAAACAACTGTTTCTTTTGAATTATGACTTACGTCCCGTTGAAGAAGCAAGACGTCAATGGCATTGGTACCATTTTGTCTTTTTCTGGATTGCTGATTCTTTTAATATTAATACTTGGCAAATTGCTGCAACTGGTGTCCAAGCTGGTTTATCTTGGTGGGTTACTTGGATTACTGTTTGGATAGGTTATGGCTTATGTGCTGCCTTTGTTACTGCATCTGCTAGAGTTGGTAATGCTTATCATATTTCATTCCCTGTTTCTTGTAGATCTTCATTTGGTATTTGGGGTTCATTATGGCCTGTTATCAATAGAGTTGTTATGGCTTGTGTTTGGTTTGGTGTTCAATCATCTATTGGTGGTAACTGTGTTGAATTAATGCTTAGAGCTATTTTTGGTGATAATTTGGATACTAAAATTCCAAATACAATTGGTGGTAATATTACTTCTTTCAAAATGTTAAGTTTCTTCTTATTTTGGTTATTCCAATTACCTTTTATTTACTTTCCTCCTCATATCGTTAGACATTTATTCACTGTCAAGGCTGTTGTTTGTCCTATTGCTGGTATTGCCTTTTTAATTTGGACTTTAGTTAAAGCTGATGGTGGTGGACCTGTTATTAGACAAGGTTCTTCTATTTCTGGTTCTGAATTTGGTTGGGCCTTTGTTAATTCTGTTATGAATTCATTAGCTAATTTTGCAACTTTAATTGTCAATGCTCCAGATTTCTCAAGATTTGCTAATAAACCCAATGCTGCAATTTGGTCACAATTCATTTCCTTACCAATTTGCTTTTCAGTTACTTGTCTTATTGGTATTTTAGTTTCTTCTTCATCGACTGTTCTTTATGGTGAAACTTACTGGAATCCATTAGATGTTTTAGGAAGATTTTTAGATGGTTATTCACGTGGTGATAGAGGTGGTGTTTTCCTTATTTCTTTCGGTTTTGCAATTGCTCAATTGGGTACTAACATTTCAGCAAATTCTCTTTCAGCTGGTACTGATATGACTGCTTTATTACCAAAATACATCAATATTAGAAGAGGTGGATTTATTTGTGCTGCTATTGGTTATGCAATTTGTCCATGGAACTTAATGTCATCATCATCTATGTTTACCACTTATTTAAGTGCCTACTCTGTTTTCCTTTCTGCAATTGCTGGTACGATTTTCTGTGATTATTATATTATTAAGAAAGGGTATCTTCAACTTAATGATTTATTCGTTGCAACTAAATCATCACCATATTTTTACACTGCGGGTATAAATTGGAGAGCTTATTGTGCTTATATTTCAGGTATTTTACCAAATATTGTGGGTTTTGTTGGTGCAACTAAAACACATGTTGTTCCAATGGGTGCAACTTATGTCTATTACTTCTCATTCTTTACAGGTTATTCTGCTTCAACTGCAGTTTTATTATTATTAACCATTTTATTCCCTGTTGAAGGTCGACCAGATTGTGGAATGTTTGAATTTAAGTTTTATGAAGAGTGGCAAGAAGTTGAAGATTTCGATGCTATATTCAAAGCAAGATATGAACAAATATCGGCACAAGGTACTGTTGATCAATATTCAACTGACGATTATGATGTTGAAAGAGATGTTATTCATCAAAAAGAAAAGGCTTAACTAATGGGTCCTTTTTGAAATAATAATCTTTTAATCTTCTATCGATAACTTTTTTTAATATTTAATGTTTTGTTCTGTTCTTTTCTTTGTTTATTTCTTTTCCGTATTTAATTTTTCTCTAAATATATATACATATATATATTGATCTCGTTATTATTCTTTATATTTCTAATTATTCTAACACACATTAGTTGTGGTTGCTCTTTGTTATTTCTCTATTTTTGTTTTCCAGTTTCCGAGTTTGCGACGATCGTCGTGGAATGCTTTTTTTATTTTTTTTTAATCGTCGATTTTCCAAACTGCGAAATGCAATTTGCAAATTTTTCAACAAAAAAAACCACCTTTTAACACTACTCAGTCAAATTTCTTGAATCTCATTTTTTTAAAACAACTAAAAGATACAATGCCTCCAAAGAAACAAGTTGAAGAAAAGAAAATCCTTTTAGGTCGTCCAGGTAATAACTTAAAATCTGGTATCGTTGGTTTAGCCAATGTTGGTAAATCAACATTTTTTCAAGCAATTACAAGATGTCCATTAGGTAACCCAGCAAATTATCCCTTTGCAACCATTGAACCTGAAGAAGCAAGAGTTATTGTTCCATCTTCAAGATTAGATTGTTTAATGGAAATGTATGGTAGACCTAAGAAAGTTCCTGCTTATATAACCATTTATGATATTGCAGGTTTAACAAGAGGTGCTTCAAAGGGTGAAGGTTTAGGTAATGAATTTTTGGCTAATATTAGATCTGTTGATGCGATTTATCAAGTTGTTAGATGTTTCGATGATGCTGAAATTATTCATATTGAAGGTGATGTTAATCCAGTTAGAGATTTAGAAATTATCTCAAATGAATTAAGATTGAAAGATATTGAATTTGCTGAAAAACATTTAGAAGGTATTGAAAAAATTACAAAGAGAGGTGGTCAAAGTTTAGAAGTTAAACAAAAGAAAGAAGAAGCAATTTTAGTTCAAAAAATCATTGATTTATTAAAAGATGGTCAAAGAGTTGCAAATCAAAATTGGACTGCAAAGGAAGTTGAAATTATTAATTCCATGTTTTTATTAACTGCAAAACCTTCAATTTATTTAATTAATTTAAGTGAAAGAGATTTCTTACGTAAGAAGAACAAGTGGTTAGTTAAAATTAAGGAATGGGTTGATACTTATTCTCCTGGTGATATAATTGTTCCATTATCAGTCTCTTATGAAGAAAGATTATCACATATGGAAACAGATGAAGAAAGAGCTGCAGAAGAAGAAAAGATTGGTGCAAAATCAGTTTTACCAAAATTAATTACCTTAATGAGATCAAAATTACAATTAATTTCATACTTCACTGCTGGTGAAAAAACAGAAGTTAGAGAATGGACCATTAGAGAAGGTACTAAGGCGCCACAAGCTGCTGGTGTTATTCACACTGATTTGATGAAAACTTTCATTTTAGCTAATGTTATGAAATATAATGACTTAGTTGAATGTGGTGGAGAATCTCAAGTTCGTGCTGCTGGTAAATTGATGCAAAAAGGTAAGGATTATGTTGTTGAAGATGGTGATGTTATGTACTTCAGATCAGGTGCTGGTAAGAACTAAGAGCGCATCTTTTGTATAATTTTATAAACATAGTTACATGACATAATTTAATAAATCTTAATTATTAAAATAAAACAGTTAGTTATCTGAAATACTCAAAAGTTGTAAAAAATTCAGGTTCGCTTCGGTTTTTGAATTTTTTCTTCATTTTCATTTACTAATTTGATTAGCTGGTGAATTAATCATACCATTTATACTATTTCCAACTAGGCAGCCATGCTTTCCAGAACTTTAAGAAATCAAGCTAAATTATCTACACGTTTTTTCTCAACTTCAAGATTTATTTTGAACGTCGAAAAAGATGTGAAGGAAACTTCAGAACCTCCTAAAAAGGTTTATTCAAGACGTCCATTATCAAGTATACCTATTGGATCGGAAGAATATTCATCACAAACAATGAAACAAAAACCAATTGAATATTTATCATGGAAGTCATTTGTATTGTTTTTAGCCGTAAGTGGTGGATTAACATATTTATTTAAGAATGAAAAGGAAAAAATCCAACTACGTAAAGAAGCTGAATTAAATAGAGGTGTTGGTAAACCATTAATTGGTGGTCCATTCAATTTGATTACTGAAGATGGCGTACCATTTACTGAACAGAATTTAATTGGTAAGTTTAGTATAATTTATTTTGGTTTTACTCATTGCCCTGATATTTGCCCTGATGAATTAGATAAGTTGGGTTTAATGTTAACTGAGTTGAAAAAGAAAGGCATTCAACTTCAACCAATTTTTATAACTTGTGATCCAGTTAGAGATACGCCTGAAGTATTAAAGGAATATTTAAGTGAATTTCATCCTGATATAATCGGTTTAACAGGTGATTATGATGAAATTAAAAAATGTTGTAAAAAATATAGAGTTTACTTTTCAACTCCAAGGGATTTAAAACCTGGTGAAGATTATTTAGTTGATCATTCAATTTTCTTTTACTTAATGGATCCGGAAGGTGAATTCATTGATGTTTTAGGTAGAAACTATGATGCTGAAGGTGCTGTTGTTAAAATCCAAAAGGATGTTAGTGCCTATGAACCTAAACATATCCGTGAACAAAAGAAGGAAGGAATGTTTGGATGGTTGTATAAATGATAAATATAACTTCTTGTACATAGAGACCTAAATAATCATTAGTAATAACAAAAATAAAAATAACTAACAATTTAACCAATAAAATAAAATCATTAAGAAACCTCGTCTTATTTTCATTTTCATTTTCCTTTTCTTTTCGTTTTATTTTCGAACTTTTCAACTGTATCAAAAATACGTTGTTTTCATTTTCAATTCCATTTTCAATTCCATTTTAATTTTATTTCAACTTCATTATTGATTGCCTTCTGGTTTCTTTTTTATTGAAAAATTATACCTTGTGAAACATTACACATTTATAATGGTATGTACCTACTGTACTAATCTCACACTTTATCACTAAATACTAACATTAATCTACAGGTTTTATTCAAACGTAAACCAATCACGTTTTTACAACCACCATTACTTCCACAAGATGCAAATCCATCAACTCCTGTGTGGATCATACCAGAGACTGGTGAATGGTTTTTAAATTATGAAGATTACCTTAATAGAATGTCATTCTATAACATTAAAAAATTTGTTTGTGAAACAAGCGGTAATTCCAACTTTACTTTCTTTGAAGCTCTAAAAGTTGAACACAATGAGTTATTTTCCATGCAATCTAATTTCCCAGAGCCTGTAAAAGAACCAATTTTAAGACATGTTTCATTTTCAACTGTACCAAGAATTGATATGTTAGTTGATCAAGTCTATACCAAATTTAAAGACGATTTTTTCCCTGGTGATAAAGTTATAGTAAAATACACTGGTGGCTATAGAGCACATGGTATAATTAAGGAGAAAGTTGTATTTAATTCAAGAATGGATTCAAATGGTACCATTCAAAGACCTTTCATAACTTATAGGGTATTTTTACCTGCAGATCAAAATGAAATTGATATTGAAGATGCATCATTAATTTATAGAGAGAGAAATAGATTTACAAAATCATACGTTAAAACATTTTTAAAAATGAGTTTAACTAGATCCAACAGGCTAGGTGCTCCTTGGGTTATTAGAGATGAAATTGCTAAACAATACAAAATCTCATTAGACTGGCCAAATCATTTAAAGAAATTTAATTATGTCAACTTAAATAATAGTATTAACGACATTAGTAAAGTTTCAATTTTGAATGATGATAATGATGCAGAAACTGATAATGATGATTCATCAGTAAATATAGATGATTCACAATTGAATTCAGTTCAACTCAAACCTAATGCTAATGTTGATATAATTCCAAAATCTACAACATCTTCTAAATTACTAATATCAAAATCAAATGCTAACACTAATGCAAATCTGAATAAAAATTTGAAAACTTTTAGTCAAAAGGAAAATCTAATTGATTATGGTATGAAATCAACAAGAGGATTTTCACATACAGTTTTTGAAAATCTAAAAGAAACACCACCATCACAAGAAGAGTTATTTAAAAAGTGGTATGAACATTGGTACGAAATCTTAAAACGTACAACTGCATATTTTGAAGACTTGAAATCAGAGGACAAATCAAGAGATAAAGTTTTGAAATTGTTTGAATTTTCAGGTGTTAAAATTGTTGATAAATTTGATCCAAATAATACTCATTTTATAATAACACAAAGACCCTTTTCGTTAAAGGAAAATTATCCAGTTGATGATCCATTTCATTATGTTCAACTCAAAAGAATTAAAGTTTGGCATTATGAAAAATGTCAAAGATTTTTCAAGTCTATCAAAATTTCAAATAGAAAGATTTATCAAATTGCAAAACAACAAGCAATTCAAAAAGGCATCAACCTAATTGATTCTATGGCTCAAAGTGATTCTGTTAATAATGGTACGAGTACCAATAGTAAAGATAATGATGTTTCAAATCCAAATAATCAAGCTAACTTTGTTAGTATTGCACCTGCTCCATTGTCAGCCACACCACCAGCTGAAAAACCAAAAACTGAAAATAATATCCAAAAGACAGCTGATAATAATACTTCAGATTCTAGTGCGCAACCTGTTGAAAAGAGATCTCACAAAGTGATAATTGTTGATGATATATTGTTACCAATTAGACCATATGTGAAAAAACCAAACTTGAAAACTCTAGAAAATTTTGAAAAACTACCCTTTGATTATGAAAACTGTTCAATTTCGATGTCTAATGTGTTAGAAGTTTGGATGTTTATAAATATGTTCCATGATGCCTTTGTTATCGATACTTTCACATTTGATGATTTCTTATATGCATTGAAATGGAATGATCTAACTAAACCATCACCTTTGTTAGCTGAAATTTATTGTTGTTTATTATCTTGTATCATTGATGAAAAGGGTGAGTTGTTAATTTCTTTACCAAATGATATTGAATCTGAAATTAAAGAAGCTGAAAGGGAAAAAAGACAAAAGAAATTGTTAAAGGAAAGAGAAAGAGAGAAAAAGAACAGAATGAAGGAAAAGAGTATTATTAAAATAAAAGATGAAAACGGTGATGAAATGGAAGTTGACCAAAGTGAGGAAGAAGAAGAAGATGAAGATGATGATGATGATGATACAAATGATATTGATAGTCTTATTGATGAAGAGGAAAAGGAAGATGAAGAAGATATTAATCATAATGCATACTCTATTCTTGACTATAAGAAAGTTTCATGGCGTGAAAGACTTCAAAAACGTGATTTTAAAAACGGCAATTGGTTAATTATCTTAATTGGGGTGTTTTCAATGAGTGAATTTATACCGGAATTCAAAAAAGAAATTGTTTCAATTTATGAAATTCTAGCGCCAATTGATTCAGATACTAATGAAGATTTAACACCAGAAAAATTATTGGACAATTTTTGCTACAGTGTAAATTCGGTTAAAAGAGTTTCAATTTTGACAATTTTAATGAATTTACTATTGAGTGGTAACGTGATTAGATCACATACTGATTTTATTGTTGAAAAGGCGGCATCGTTAAGACGAGAAAAATTTGAAATTCAAAAAGATGTAAAACTAAGAATTGAAAATGCACATACTGCAAATAAGGATGTTTTAGATGCATTAAGATTAATTGATATCAAAGAAATCAAACAAAGAATTGAAGATCATGAATTAGAATCACTTAAAACAGATGAAGAACGGGAAAAATTCTTTGAGAACAAAAATAAAGGCGGTAGGCCTGTACAGAATATTTTACCACCTGAACCAAGTTCATTAGAAAAAGCAGTTGCAGCCGGACATCCTGAATTTTTGAAGCTATTAAATATCAGAAGTGATAAAATTAAAGAGATTGAAGATTTAAAGAAACAAAAATTAGAAATTGATAAAACATTAGTTGAATTAAATTGTCAGCGAATTAGGTTTCTCGGTAAAGATAAAGTTTGGAATAGATATTGGTGGTTTGAAAGAAATGGTTTACCAAATCTTGGTGGTAATAAAAATGATGACGACGACGATGATGATGATGATGATGATGATGATGTTGAAGAAGATGATGATGATAGCGATGGAATTCAATCCAAGGATAACGATGATGGTAGTGAAAGTGATTCGGAATATGATTCGGAAACTTATTTAATGGGTAGAATTTGGATTCAAGGGCCCAATAACATTGATTTACAACATCTTAGAGGTGGGGATGGCTCAGGATACAAAAGAAAACTGATTGAAGAAGGTGAAAACCTATTACATAATGAACGTGATTGGTCTTTTATTGATACAGTTGAAGATTTTGATAAACTAGTAAGTAGCTTGAACGAAAAGGGTACTAGAGAACGATCTTTGAAAAAAGAATTAAATGATTGTAAAGATTTGGTTATTTCAAGTTTCAAAGCAAGACAAAAAGTCCTTTATGGTAATGAAAAACATATTAAATTGACACAGTATATTAAAGATTTAGAAGATGGTATGTTTAGAAAAATTACAAAATCTGTTGAAATTCCTACTGTCCTGGATGATAAAAACGAAAAAAAAATCAATGGTAATTATGAAATTATTAATAAATCTAAAAATTTTGATATTGAAGATCGTGTTTCTGATGAAGAAGATGATGGAACACGTTTAACAAAAACAAGAAGAAGTTTAAGACACTCTAAACGAAGTGCAGATGATCTAAACGAAGGTTCAAATACGCGTAGTAGCAAAAGGAGACTTATTTCTTTATCAGATACTGAAGGTGACAAAAAATCAGATGATGAAGAAGAGTACAGTGATACACCAGAAAAAGCTGAAATTGAGAAAAGTGTTGAAAAATCGGAAGATGACATTATTGAAGAAATGGTTGATAACCTGGAGTTGCCTACACCTAAACATAATCCAGAATTACGTAGTAAATTGCTTGTTAAAGCTACAGAACGTCTTGCGGAATTAGAGGAAGCACATCGTGAAGAAAACATGGCATTATGGGTTAATAGTTCAGCTATTGAAAAATTCTCTCATACTCACTACGAGGGTCCAAAAATTCTCCAAAACTCTCGTTCTGGTCGTGGTGGTCGTAATAACTCCAAGGCGTCTCGTTCCTCTAAAAGAAAAGGTAGGAAATGATTAAAAAACTACATATATTTTCTATTTAATTATATTTGATGTACTTTATAGTGTATATATATTGTGTAAAATAAAACAATTTGAATTTTGACTTGAGATATAATGAATTTCGCATTTTCTATTTTTTTTTTTCAGCATGTTTTTCACTTGTAGTTTTTAATTTGCATCTTCTCCTCTTTGATTATTACGTTCATCTTTTCATACCTAAACCACGATGAACATTGTTGTTAGAAGATCACATATAGTGTGTAGAAAGCAAGCACTTGGTTCTGTGTTAGTTGCACAAAGACACCAATCAAGTAAAGTTCCTTCCCCACAAGACTTAGCTAAAGAATCAAGTTTACCAAACATTAAAAATCCAGAATTACCAAATAGAGATATTAGTTTGAAGCATAAGTTAGAAAAACCGGCTTACGAAAAAGAAGGCTTCAAGGTTCCTGAATGGAAAAAAGCTTTTGGTGAATCATTTGTTTCATTATTTCGTATTGATATGGATAATGTTCGTGCAGGTACCATTGGTGGTTCAAAATATTTTTATTTATGTAAAGATCAAGGATTACAATTTACTGATGAACCACTGAGCGAAACAGGTATTTTTTGGTATGAAACTTTAGGTTTACCTAGAACTTTTGCAATGTGGTTCCAAATTACAACTTTACATGTGTGGTTATTATTTGTTCGTATGCGTGCAATGCCATTTAAAGTTGGTAAAAACTATCAACAAAAATTAGTTGATAAACTTTTTAAAGACATAGAGTTACGTTTAAGTGAAGAAATGAATGTTTTGAGTGGTCGAATTAGAGATACTTATATGAAAGATTTCCATTCTCAAATGCTTGGTATGGTATTTTCATTAGATGAAGCTTTGGCTCAAAAAAGTGATGATGTTTTAGCTGCAGCTATTTGGAGAAATATTTTTAATGGTGATAAAAATATTGATATTGTTAAATTAGAAGCTGTTGTTAGATATGTTAGAATGCAACTTTACGTTCTTGATAACATTAGTGACCGTGCATTTGGTTTTGGTGATTTTGCATTTGTTGGTCCAAATGAAACTGTCGAATTATTAACTGATGAAGATAAGAAACAATTATTACAAATGACAAAGTTAAAATATGAACCCGAAAATGGTAAAATTTTACCATCTCATAGATCTAAATTATCTCTTGATGAATAAAATAATTTTTAACTTCTCGATTTTGTTTATTGGAAACTTTTTTTACGTGTACATATACCATATAAAACTTTTTAAAATTTTACTCTCTTACGAAATTATGTTTTATAAAACAATGCTTTCCAATTTCTGAGTACTAGAATGCATAAATTTAGAGTATCTCAGCAAAAACGGCATTTACGAAAAATCATATACGTATCTGAAAATTGAGAATTGTGAGTTTGAATTTTCATGTTAATTTAATTGTATAAATTTTAACACTATTATTCTCCTACAAATTAACCAATAAGTCGTAAATGAAATTAACGCAACTAGTTATAACAGAAGCACCTTCGTTTATATCACCCATAGGCTCACAAACCTTATCACTTCGAAGCTCGAATTTAGAGTCATTAGATGCCATTCATATTCTTGAATCTACAGATATTTATTCAACAATAGACTTATCAAATAATAATCTATCATACATTGATAAGTTTCCCAAATTATTAAGGTTGGAAACTTTGTTATTAGCAAATAACAGCATCAGGCTAATAGCAGGTTTGGAAAACTTACTAAATTTACAAAATTTATCAATAACGTACAATGAAATACTATATTTATCACAACTAGAAGAATTAAAATCATTTAAATTGTTGCGTTCTCTCTATTTAAATGGCAATCCAGTTACTAAGAATAAACATTATAGACTATGGTGCATTTGGAGGTTTCCATCATTACAAGTTTTGGATTTCCAAAGAGTTAAAGATATTGAACGTAAACAAGCCGCTGAAATGTTTTCAAATGATCCAGAACTTGTTAATTCGATTCTATCAATTGGTGGAAATATCACGAATATTCCATCTGCAAATAATGATACTTCAGTTAATACTAGTTTAACGGAAAAAGAAAGAGAAAATTTAGAACAACAGTTAGAAGATGCCGATTCATTAGAAGAAATTCAACGTTTAGAAGAAATTTTAACTCGTGGTTATTTTTAAGGAATCACTATTGTATTGTTATTATTATGTAAACTAAGTAAATTCATTTGTATTGATAAAAAAATAAATAATTCAATGAATCGTTCAAAAGAGTAAATTTTTTTAAACTAGAAATTCGAAAACCAGAACCACAAAATTTGAAAACAAAATAAACTTAAAATGTACATAACTATAAAAAAGAAGGATAATTTTCATTCAAGCTAACATCCATAAAGTTTGTAATCGAATTTTTGAAGATTAATAGAGTCCAAATCTGGAATTTTATAATCACTAGATTCAGGATTCGTAACCGATCCTAAACATAAATGACAAAGTTCACCTTCATTTCCCGCTACATTCGAATGCCATGATAAACTTGATCTTGAGTGACATTTACCACAATGGTGGGATTTTTCGAGTTGTGAGTTTTCAAGTAGTAATTCAGTATGTTGACTTGTTTTAAGTGCTAATGCATCAAACGCATTACTCATCTCATCATAAGCTTTTCTACGAATTAAGCCATTTGAATAATTAGAAATAAATTTCCTATCATCAGAACAAAAAAGTTCAAAAATTGGTCTATATTCATTATTAGCTGAGTTTACCTTCTTACCGAGTTGAGTCAATGGATACATTTTTGGCAAGGTGTTAGCCCTATGTTCATCACAATAAATGATTGGTTGCAGTTTACCAATGATATTTTCATCTTTAATTTCAATGACATCACCATCGTCAATATCAAAAATATTAACAACTTTAAAACCAATTCTCCATGAAAAATCCAATCCACATGTAACATGAGCCCTTCTTGAACATAAATCACAACTGACAATGGAACCACCATTGCTCATACAAATTTCACAGGTATGGAAAATATTGGTTACGCCTGTAATATTTGCACCATAAACGGGTTGTAAAGTTTTTGATCCATATTTCATATCTTCACTTAATAATGAGCATGTGACATGACACCATCTACCTTCAACTGTACGTTTCAGAGCATCAGGAATTGATACTGGGTCACCTTTAATTGCTTGATCCATATTTGATTCTCGTGAATTACATAATAAACAAACATATTGAGTCGAAACAAGCGGGTGTAAATCATTTGAGCATGGGTCACAGTGCCAGTTATATTCCCCTGCAGCCTTTTTCATCTTTGGATCTAATTGAACCCCATAACATGATGCATGAACATTTAAACCACAATTTGAACAAATAAGCACAGTTTCTGGATTATCACATGTACGACAAACACAACATGGTCTTATTGTGACGTCAAACAAAGGTTGAAATGTTTTATTTACTCTTCCCTTTGATTTTCTACTTGTTTGATAAGCTTTCCATAATAAATGCAATTCTCTGCTTGATGACCTCATTTGATAAATTGGTGAAACATAATAATCATCTGATAATAATGGATTGAAAACATCAAATTTACTTGTATATCTTGAAATCATATCTTTAGTAATTGAATCATTATAGTCGATCAATGGAGTTAGCATTTTGACTTTGAATGAAGGTGACAGATTTAAGTATTCTTTACCTTTGAACGAAATATTATAAAAACCTTGAGATGATTGAGCATTTTTACCACGAGATGATGAAACAAGCTCTCTTGAAGAATTTGGGCGAGACGAACTTGGTAAAACATCAGCAGTATTAGTGCTAGATGAACTTACATTTGATACAGCTGATGATGGTGGTAGCAATTGAGATAAACCATTTTGTGTTTCAGAAAAGTCTGACGAAGTAAGTGCATTTTGTGGCAAGATATTTGGTTGACTTTGAAATTCCGAACTTGTGATATTATAACCAACATCACTGCCAGGCTGATCATACATTTGGAAAACAAATTTATTTCTGAAATTATTTGAATTTTGTCCTACTTGTTCAATCATAAATTGTGGTGTAGCGTTGGCGTGTATCATTGAATTATCAGTTGGCAATTGGATTGGTGGAGTTTCAAACACGCCACTACCAGGAACAGAAGTTTTTGAAAGATATAATCTTCGACGAACATATTTCTTACCAGAAAGAACAGCATCAGACTCTTTAGTTGATGGTCTACTTGAAGAAGGGGTACTTGCAATAGGTGATGTCAATTTTGCCAATTTTATCTCCGCTTGTTTTTTATCTTCAGAAGCAACATCATCTATTTCCCTTTCTAGTGCTTCAATTCTTTCTCTTAATTTCATGTCTAAAAATGCATTAAATAACCCACCTTTACTATTTTCTTCAATTTTAAGTTTAGCTGAATTCAATTCATCTCGTAAACTAAGCATTCTTTCAGAAAGTGGTACTGGTTCTAGATTTGATTGATCACATTCTTTTCTCTTGGTTGTAAGTTTTTTAGCACCACTAGAGTTATCATCGATAACTTTACCATAAACAAACTTCAAACTTTTGTCATTTTGTTGTCTCTTTTTATACTTTCTTTTCTTTGGTTTATCATCTTCCTTTTTTATATCAACAACAGGTGTATCATTGACCTCCTTAATTGTTCTCTTTGGTTTTCTACCTGGTCCTGTGGAAGTTGCTGAATCTTTCTTTTCTTTCTTAACTTTAGCTTTGGAATCAGATAAGTTTGAAGTTGAAACATTAGTACCTGCTAAAAGAGGGGTTGCAGATGATGCAGATGATGGATTCTTTGTATGAGCTCTTGATGCTTTCTTTTTAAGTTTGTCAACGGCCATTGAACCACTATAATTATAATCAGTATCAACTGTTTTAAATTCTTTTAAACCATCAGAAATCAAACGTGGATTTAATTTATAAGATTCTCTAGCATTAACAACCAATTCAGCTTCATGAATTAAAGCAAATTCAGTTCTTCTTTTAATAGCATAAGCACTTTTCTTTTCTTGATTTTTAACTAATTCAACAGGATTTTCCCATTTTGTTGCATATTTTCTCCAGATTTTAGCACATCTATAACATAAACCTTCACATAAATGATTCTTTTCATCTTGAACAGCACCTGGAGCTCTAAACCATTCAGGACTATGATTAGTGTCACAATACATACATTTAAATTTAACGTGAGACTTCTTTATCTTACTGCTTAAAAATGTACCATCATCATCAGGATTATCAAGATCCACACTAACATTTTTAGTGGTAGTCTTTAATCTATTTTTAGCTCTACCAGAAAAATTATCCCAAATTTCATGGCCATTTTTAGTCTTTTTCCAAAGATAATAAAATCTAACAACCATTGCAGAAGATTGTGTACCAACATCTTTGAAAACTGGATATAATTCACTACCATGTAAACGAACAGAATCTTCAAATCTTTTAATTTCTTCATCGCTAAATGTTGGTTCCTTTAATGATTCACGTGTTAATTTATTGACATCTTCCATACATTCATCAGGTTTATAATCATGTTTCATTAAAATTAATAAAATTGCATCAATAAAATTTGGTGTAGTAACACTAACTAAGTTCAATCTTTTAGCAACACTTGAACAATCTTCAATGTATTTTTCAACCATATCACCGAGTTCCTTTTCATTTGCTTCATTGGTTGGTGGCATTTCCCATAATAAAGTGCTTGTGTCATCACCTCCTCTTTCAAAGTAACCTTTTGGTTTTGGTTGCAACCATCCCGGGAAATCTCTTGGTTTAAGATCTTTATATTCTTCAGGAATTGGAAATTTTTTAGTTTCAAATATTTCATCTTCAGGTTGAACAGGAGTTAAAGATTTTTTACTTCGATTATAATATTTTTTGAGACGTTTATTGTTAGGTCCTTGTAGACCACTAGCAGTTGATAATGCATCAGTATCATAATATTGAACTACATGATCATACCAATCAGTTATTGAAGTACATTGATATTTTGAACCTAATCTTGAAGCAGCACGAGCATATGGACGATCTTGAATATCTAAAGCATCTTCAAATTTTGCATGTACACCTAAATATCTATAAGGCCATTCTTCAATTTCTCTTCTCTTTTTTAAGGTTAAATTTTTATCATCTTCTAAAAAAATTTTAGCTAACTGTTCATAACGTAAAGAACTTGAATCAGCTTCTTCTTGATTATCATCATTATAATTATCTTCTTGTAAATCGGTACTATTTTCTGTATTATCATTGTTTTCTAATAATGCACGTTTTTCGGCTTTCATGATTTGTGAAGGTTGTGAACTTTCTAACATTTTACCTCTATTTTTAGCTAACTTTTCTTCAAGTGATTTATTACATGATGCACAATACCAAGCAAAACCTCTCTTTGGTTTTGTTAAAATTGGAGGGTCTAAACACAGTAAATGATAAGATTTTTGACATCCTGAACATAATATTGAATCTTTATTTGAACACCATTGTAAACATTTTTCACAATTTTTTGGAGAACTTAATAATTCATCAGCTTTACCAACTTCAACGAAAATATATTCAAATCTTTTATGTAATGCTTTATAATAATTTGGAGGTAAATGAATTAATTTAATGGTTGGAATCATATCATACATTTTAATCATATATCTATCATATAATTTATCAAAATAAAAACAATCAGGATCTTGTCTATAAGATTCTAAATCATCAATTTCAGATTTATGTTTAACAGTTGCAAAACCTCTAAAACTTGTAATTGGACAATTATCACGATGTAAAGATGCATAAACCAGTCGTGTATCAGTTAATCTTCTATTTAAATCTCTTGGACGATAAAACCAACAAACACTAAACATATAATTACTTGCCTTTCTATTATTTGAAGTTTTATCCTTTTTAGTAAATCCCAAAACTTGTGCAATATAAAATGGTTCACTAGGAGGTTCACAAATCATATAAATACAATCACCTTTTTTAATAGTTACACCATTTTTCAAAGTTAACGTTACCCCAGCAGCATCAATTTTGGAACTTTTTATATCAATCAATTCATTAAAATCTGAATCTGGAGAAATTGGAGGTTGATAGTTAATTGGAACAACATCTTCAACATCATAATAGTTACCTGATTTACTATTAGATCCAGATGCTGCTGCTGCTGCTGCTGCTGCTGCTGATGATGATGATGATGATGATGATGATGATGATGGTGGTTGTGGAGAAGTAGAATCGGAATTTGTTTTTGAACGACGATTTTTATATGGACGTTTTGTTTCCTTTTCAAATTTTGCAGATGGTATATCAGTTTCGAGTTTTTCTTTATAATTAACTTCTTTGGTAGATTTTCTCTTTGGTCTGCTTGCAAAAGAATCAAAATCTTCTAATTTGGAAATTTCAGCTTGGTCATTTACATCTTCAGTTTCTTCATTTGAAACATTAGTAATTGATTTATCTGTATTTTTTTCGTGTATTTGTTGTTTATTCACGATAATTCCATTATCGGTCTGATTGGTTTCAATACATGAATCTTTATCATTTTTTATAAGTATATCATCTTGTACATGACTATGTATGGGTAAATTCATGTCTATTATATCATTATCAGTGCTGTTACTCTGTATAAGTTTTGAAGTGATATCTTCATTATTATTATTATCATTATTATTATTATTATTATTATTATTATTGGAATCAACAATCATCTGATTTGAAGTATTTTGCATAATAGGAAGCGATTCAAAGGATGTTTGCAAACTCATTCTTGTTTAATTGCTTATATTTGATAAAAAAAGCAAATGAAAAAAGGCAGAAAAAAAAATCCAGTAAAATTAAACAAAGCCAAACTCTACAAAAGAGAGAGTCTCCTGAATTAGGGTGAAATCAGCGAATTTCATAAATTTCAAAATTTACAGAATGTGTGGGAAGTTTTGAAAAATTGGAGATGTTGAAAATTGAAAACTGCAATTTTCATGTTGATTTTGGAGTTTTCCATTTTGGGGTTGTTAGCAATAAAGATATAGGTTCTCCATCATAGACACATCATTTAACAATGGCTGATAGATCGGTCCCCACCATTCCGGGCACAAGATGTTTGCCTGATGTGGAAGCATATCTTAAACAACAAGTGGCACAAATCTTACGTACAAGGGTGAACTATTTCCCTGGTTCCCAACCAGTTTCGTTTGTTAGAGATCATTTGACTAATAATTTACTTAATAGAGATTATCTAGTGTGTGAAAAAAGTGATGGATTACGTGTGTTGTTATTTGTTTTAGTTAATCCGGATACTAATGAAGAAGGTACGTTTTTAATATCTAGAGAGAATGAATATTATTTGGTTCCTGATTTCCATTTTCCAAGAACTTCAAAAGATTTAGTTAAAAGTCATAATGGTACAATTGTTGATGGAGAATTAGTTTATTCAACTAATCCTATAACCAAAGTAAAAGAAGTTAGGTATTTAATATTTGATTGTTTAGCAATGGATATGGTTAGTGTTATGCATAAGAATTTATGGAAAAGATTATATCATGCACAACATGAATTTCATTATCCATATATTGAATTACGTAGAAAATTTCCAGATGCATGTAAAGAATGGCCATTTAAACTAGATTTTAAAAATATGACACAACCTTTTAAAATTCATAAAATTTTTGATGAAATGAAAAATTTAACATATGTTTCAGATGGTTTAATTTTAACTTGTTGTGATACACCTTATATTTCAGGTACTGATACAACTTTACTTAAATGGAAACCAAGTGAAGAAAATACAATTGATTTTAAAATTGGATTAGAATTTCCGACTTTTATTGATGAAGATTTACCAAAGCATGATCCCAATAGAGAATATACAAATTATGACGTTAAACCAAATTTCAAATTATATGTTTGGAAAGGTGGTGATGATCCATTTAAACATGAAATTGTTGAAGATAATATTAAAAGAAATGGAGGGGAATATAAAAATTCATTTTATAATTATGATGAATGGAATGAGCTACAAGTTAGTGAAGATCAATGGGAAGAATTGAAAAAATCTGGTGAATCCTTTAATGGTAGAATTGGTGAATGTAGACAAAATCTTGATGGTACTTGGGAATTACTTAGATTTAGGGATGATAAATTGAATGGTAATCATATTAATGTTGTTTTAAAAATTCTTAAATCAATTGAAGATTCTGTTACAAAGGATGAATTAATTGAATATGAACCACAAATTAAGGCAAGATGGGAAGAACGTGAACGGGCAAAACAAAAGGCACAGCAACAACAACAAGGTTTTGTTAACAATAATCAAACACGAGATCAACAAAATAATAATAATAATATACCACCTGAAAAGAGGAGATTTGATGATGATGGTTCAAATTCTAAGTTTAGTTCAAATAAAAAAATTGATAAAGGTGAAGTTAAGTATACTGAAAATAATGATGATAGTGATGATGAATTTTATGAATCAGATGGATTTGAAGAAGCTCCAACGAGTAGAAATTAAAATATAAAAAAAAACTCAAAGGAAATAAAAAAAAGAAAAAGAAATGTTAGTTAAGTTATGTTATGTTATGTTTTTTTTTTTTTTTTGATGTTTTACTACTTTTCCTTCATGATTTGTGTATTATATATGTGTGTTATTTTATTATTTAATTTTCGAAAAAATAAGAAAAAATCAAAAAAACAAATTTCAAGTTTGTTGTGTTCTTTATAAGATTATATATTTACAAGGAATAAGTTTATATATAAAAATGCTTAAGCATAAGCTAAAATACAAGAATCCATAATTAGTCTTGGATTACCATTACCAGAGATGAAATATTTTTGAGCAGCTATTTTTTCTAAAACTTTTGATTCAGAAGATGACAATAATTGATTTTCTAAATCATATTCATTATGAATCAAATTGAATTTGTATAAATGATTAACTAAAGATTTACATTCATCTAAATTAAATTTGGAAATTTGGAAATTATGTAATCCATTATTTTGTAATAATCTATTAGCTAATTGATAATCAAAATCTCTTTGTTTAGCATAAGCAAAATCTTCTAAAGGTTTAACTCCACTTATCACATCTAAAGTACCATTATTTTGTAGTCTATGATTACCATGAGTTGCAACCATAATTGCACCCCTTTGGAAAGTTCTCTCACCTGAAATGAATTGTAATAAAATATCAGCAATTGTGAAGTTTTGGAAATAAATTCTACGATTTTGAACATCTCTATATTTAGTCATACCATGTTGAATGAAAGCAGAGAAATTGTCTACCGATAAATAAACGGGAAAGTTATTCTGTTTTGATAATTCATCAAATATAGTTTTAAATGCAAATGTTGTATTTCCTTCAACTGACGAAGCTTTTAAAATATAATTAACAAAATCTAACAAAGTACCATTAATTTTATGAGTTGATTTTTTATATAAATTAGTAACTGGTATAATTTCATCTGATAAAGGAATTTTAGATAATAGATCAGCATTTAAATTTTTGAATTTTTTCAAGAAAGTTTTGGAATACATTGGTTGATCATATTTATTAGTTTGAGGATTTAATTTGAAGTCACTTGTACCATCAACCAATAAATCGGCATTTGAAATTGGTAATAAGATTGCTTCGTTGTTATTTTTAGACAACGCAAAAGTTTGGAAATGTGATAAAATTGTGGATTTACCATTACCTGATTGACCATTAAGTAAATATCTATTATTTAAACTTGGAGATTCAGCACTTTGATTAATGATTGATAATAATTCAGCATCTTCATTATTACGGAATAAAGTTAAAGGTTGGGAATATAATTCATTATATTGATGAGGTTTAAAAGAGCCGGCAACATGTAATTTTGCAACTAGATTTTCAGGATATTTAACAAAGGTATTATTGATTAAATCTTTATTTTCGGAATCAATTGAAGGTAAATCTTTTATTAGTTGTTCATCAACTTTAAGGGCGGATTTTTTATAATTTTTAGTTAAAATAGTTGCTTGAAATGATTTATCATTACCAGAACCTTTTCTGTTCTTTGATTTATCGTAAGAACTTTTCTTGTTGAAAGATTTTCTGGTTGCCGCTGCAGCAAGAGAAATAGAAGATGAAGAAAACTGACGAGAACAGTTGATGGATTTGAATGCAAGCATTATGGAATGGTCCAAAATAAAGGCTTTTTTTTGCAGTAATATTCCAAATATTGTGGTATGTCTAGCAATATGGATTTTTCATCAGCTCTCTCCTTGAACTTTTCATGTCGAAAGATGAAATTCTGAGAAAAATAAAGAAGCCGCGCCAAAAATGACAGAAAGTTAAAAAATCGAGAAAATCGAGAAAATCGAGAAAATCGAGAAAATCGAGAAAATCGAGAAAATCAAAAAAAAATCAAAAAAAAATCAAAAAAAAATCAAAAAAAATCAAAAAAATCAAAAAAATCAAAAAAATCAAAAAAAAAAAACACGTGATGTTGCATCGGGGCAGAAATGAGGCTCTGATACATAATACAGCACGACACAGATGCACAAAAGGACTATTATTGATTAGTATATTAGAAATTAAACATTAATTGTTGTATAAAAGAATATTAAAGAGGATAGAGAGAGAAAACAGAATATATATAAAAGTCGCATGGTATAAAATAATATCAATACAATTAGTTAAACATCTTCTTGAAGAAAGTACCGACCTTCTTGAATGGGTTACCAGACTTTTCTAAGGTTTGGTTGGCCTTGGTGGATGCATCAGTTGCAGCGGTTTCGACGTTCTTGAAGCCTTCCTTGATTTCATCTGCACCCTTCTTGAATTCGTCTTCGACCTTGTGAGCTGCCGACTTGATTGAGCCGATAACTGAGGAAGTTTCGTTGTTGGTTTCTGCGGCGGTTGCTTCGACGTGCGCTGGAACTTGTTCTTGTGCTGGGACTGCTGCTTCGGTGGACATTGTGTGTTGGGAGAGGTTGGAAAGGAAGAGGAAGGGAGCATAATCCTGAAGCGGCCCGACCTGGGGTGACGGAAACAACGCACGGGCGACGGGGGCACTATTTATACAGATTTCTGCAAGATGGGACGATGCCAGATGAAACGAGCAGCATCAAGAGGGAAAAAAGAACAATGGAAAACACACAAAATCCCGTCTGGTCTTGTGAGGAAAAATTTTTCCTTGCAGTGGAATTCGATGGGACAGCACGGGCGGCTGGCCGCATTTGTGGGGGGTTGCAGAGCGGCCCTGCAGACCGGCCGTGCCAGACAAATGCCCCCCGCAGAGACAGTGGCCAACCGGGCCTCGTGGCTGTTTCTGGCATCTGGTGGCCACCGCAGGATGTCGGGCGAGGCGGTGGAGAAGCCCTGGCTGGGAGAAGCCCTGGCTGGGAGAAGCCCTGGCTGGGAGAAGCCCTGGCTGGGAGAAGCCCTGGCTGGGAGAAGCCCTGGCTGGGAGAAGCCCTGGCTGGGAGAAGCCCTGGCCGGCCAACAACAGGGTTGGCCAGAAACGGCAGACGGCAAAAACGACGAAAACGGCCAAAAACGACGAAACGACGAAAACACACTTGGCGGGCGATCGCCAAAGCCTTGGGCGGCTCAGGCGGCTCAGGCGGCTCAGACGACCACCCAGTTTGTTTCCAGCTCGGCAGACGCAGCTCGGGATGGTTGTGTTTGGCACGCCAGGTGTATGCGATTTGGCAGGGTAGCGGCGTGATGACAGACTGTAATAGGATTGCCAAATGCAGCTAATAGAGGGAAACCGATTCGGTCCAGTCCTATTGCCTATGGGAAACGCCTCCGTTCATGATGTCGCAATTCCGCCTACTGCTGCAACTGTTCCAAAAAATCAAATCAAATAAACACACATTCATAAAAGGAAGTAATGAGAAAAACTGTATTAGCGAAATAAAGGAATGGAATTATATAATGGAATTATATAATGGAATTATATGTAATTGAAACAGAAAAAAGCTAGTTTCCTAAACACCTATAATTGATACCGGAAGCTGACATTTTCTTTATCTGTTAAATCAGCAAATTCAATATTATCAATATGAGGAGTTTCAAGCTCACCATCAGCTAGTAAAGCATCCCTTCTTTTATTTTCAGCCCAATAATTATAGTACAACCATAAATTGAGTAAAACTGCAACTGCAAAACAAACAACCATAGAAATCTGACCGCCTCTATATTCGGGAGCTTGGGCAGCAATAAAAGTTTGAGGGCCAATTAGATTACCTGCACAATATCCAATTAAAAATAATGCATTAACAGTAATTTTTTTAGTATGGCCGGCAACATTTGAAGTAAAACATGATAATGCACAAATCATACCAACTGGTTCAATAAAGAAAAGGTAATAACCAGCTAATCTCGCGTGTGGAGATTCAGTTGCAAATGCTAACATACAACATGCAACTAATGTAATAACCATTGTAAAGCAAGAAATTGCTAATTTATGCTTAAAATATTTCTGAAGATATGCAAATAAAATACAACCAACTAATTCAACTGCACCAGTTGGCATATTCATTAATAAACTTTTAGTTGACGAATATCCAAAAGTTTCTGATAATAAAATTGAACCAAAATTAGTTAATGCACCATTTGGAATGTTAATTGCAATTGCAAAAAAGAAAAATATCCATGTATTTTTATCTAATAAGGCTTCCCTTAATTGATGCTTTTTAAAATGTTTATTACCAAACCCTTGATTGTTTGATTTAATTCTAATAACAACTTGTTTTCTTTCGGTTTCATTTAAAAACCATGCTTTAACAGGTAAATCAGGGATATGAAATAATGTCATAAACCCAACTGAAATTGTTATACAACCAATAACAATGAATAAAACTTTCCAACCATCAATCGAATATGCATGTGGTCTAATTGCAATACCATATGCAATTGCAGATCCAAAAATTGTACCTAAACCATTACTTGCAAACCAATATGCAGTTCTCAAAAATTGTTCATCAGCTTTATACCATTGACCTGTAATAATAACCATTGCAGGAGTAACAGCAGATTCAAAAATACCAAGCAATGTTCTTAAAGTAATAAAACCTGCGTAAGTTGAAGGTGCTGCATGTAAACATAAAATTGTGCCCCAGATTATAATAAATAATGAACAGGTTTTAGCAACTGGGAATCTTTGTAAAACCAATGAAATTGGGAATTCAAAAATTAAATAACCTAAATAAAAGGATGAACCAACCCAAGAATATTGATCTCCATGCATATTAAAATGTGTTCTTAATCCCATAATTGCAGCATATGATGATGAAACTTTATCCATAAATTGTGCAGCATAAAGCAAACAAATTAATGGTAAAAGGTAAATATCAATTTTTTTAAGTAACCTTTTACCTTCTTCTTCACTTAATTCAATTGTTTCAGAATCAAATGCGTATGTCATTGCTTCATCAACATCACCTGTAATGTTCACAACTTTACCATCGACTGATTTAACATGATCTAAAACTTCTGAATTATTTATATTGTCCTTTGAAAAAGTTGAATGTAATTCAACTTGAATTGGTTTCTTTTCACTAGTTGACATGTTGATTTAATGGTTGCTTACAAACTTTAAATAGAAAGGAAGAAAAACATAAGAGGTTACAAACCAAAAAAATAAAATACAATACAAGAGCAGATTCTTTATATATATATATATATATATATATAGAAAAAAAAAATTATCTAGTCAGCACATTCAAATGGGGATTTCAATTAAACTTGGTCCTGATAACAAACAAAACGTGATCCGATTAGACTTGCTCCCGATAAGAAAAAAAAAACGGAATCAAAACTAGAAAAAAAAAAGAATGATTAACTAACAATGTAAACTATACGCATTATTAACCGCCAACATATGGACAAACGTCAGAAATAGTGAATAATATCACAGATACAGTTTTTTTTTCTTCTTTTGTTTCGATTGAAAACGGCCCGAAAAACAACAAACGAATCAGGCAACTCAAATAGCGGCGGTCTGGCATTTCTGTGACGGCGAAATTCTATTTTTAAGAAAAGTGATGGGCGCTTGTCAAAATCACAATACTGGAAGAAAGCCGTAACTAACCTTAAATGATTTAGTTGGCATTGATTGGATTTTCTATTCTTTTCTTTGCTCAAAGTTTTTTATGCAGAAATTAAGGTTGATCTGGCAAGCAAACTAGTTATTTAACAATCCGAAAGGAGCTAAAAAAATCTAGTTATTTTGTTCTTTTTTTTTTGGGATTCAGGTATATTATTGATTTGCTTTATTGTGTAGAGTAGTGTAATACCATCACAAATTTACCATCCTTGTTATAATCAGCAACTTTCACAACAAGAAGAACTACTTTTATTTTGTGTATACATTTAGCCTTCAAATGTACTAAGCCTACCCAACCTGGCAAAGTGTTACATTGGTTTCGCCTAATATTCAAGTACAACAACAATGAATCTGCTATGAGCTCTATTATTTACTACAATCTATTACTTTTCTATTCTATACGCATTTAAACTGATCTCATACCAGAAAGACCCGTCATATAGCATATTAATTATAGTTCTTTGACACAGAATAGTTGCTATTAGTCATATAAAAAAAATTAAAAGTATATTTTTTATTACAGGCTTTAAGGTATAACTACGCAACTATTTAATCATAAACATCTTGTTATATCACAAAAGAAATCAACAGTTGCTTTGATTACAAAAAAAAAACAAATAAAAAAGGAAGGAAAAAAAAGAAATTGTCTTAATTTAAATAACAAAACGTGATTATCAAAAATGGCAGCTTGGAAGAATCGAATCGAAAAAATAAAGAAAAAAGTAGAAGCTGAAAAGAAGAAACCTTCAAAGGAGTATATGGATGCTCAAGGTAATATATTACCACAAATACAGATTCTTTGTTAAATGTTTTGAAATGGCTAAAAAAAATTGAAAGACAAGCTTAAAGAAGAAATACAAGATCTATCAAATGAATATGCAAGGTCTACTAAACATATAATAATGGAGATGCAAGAATCGTCAAAAAGGGAGGTATTGATTGAAAATGTTGGCGAGTCGGTAAATAATCTGTGCAATGCTTCGATTACTTAACATAATATCAATGACAAAAGATTAAACATTTAAATTAGAAAACTTCAAAAACATTTACATGATTCTAGAACAGTAAGATAACAAAATCGATAACAAAATGGTTGAAACAACTCACATTCATTGATAAGATAAAATTTTGCTAACCAGAAGTGTTCAGGAATTAGCATTATTGTGAAAAAGAATGGTTTAGAAAACAAAGTTAAGAAATATAAACTTACCACTAAGAAACGTGATACCGAACTAATTTATAAAGTTCTAACAGGTAGGTTGATGTTGTTGAATTTGAAATCTGTTAATTCATTATCGTAATTATACTAATAACGAAAATGCATTACTATTACCTCTTATTTTTAGACGCATCAATCCAGGTAATTGAGTAGCAGAAAAACGTCAAACATTTTTAATCTATATTGGTGATACAAGAACATATTTTTGAGAGTGAACCAAGCTTGCTATGCATTATCCATTTTTCAGGAATACTGCAAAAATAATAAAAATAGATTAATTGCAATTTTACAAATTAATCATTGGAATGAAAAGGCTGATATATTAAAAAATATTATCAATCAAAGTTTAAATCAATTGTAGCTATTGTCGTTCAAAATGTTACAATGAATAAGTCCAAATTTAGAAGTAAAAAAAGACGCTATACGAATTTTGGCAGTTTTTAAAATCTAATGCATGGTCTTAGCATAAAAAGGCACCAGTTTATTATTCTACAAACAAGAAACATTTCTAGAAAAAAATTCATCGGTGCAGAAACTATTAGTATTTGATACATGTCGTGATGCATTTCAGATTTCTCTTCTACAATCACCATGAACTTGAATTTTTTATTATAGCTGAGTAACCCTTCTTAGCTTGAAAGTTTTTGAATGCATAATGATATCTATCACGGGGTCATCTTCTGCACCAATAAAAGTTCTTTTTGAAATTATTGATGTTTGTTAAATAATTAACTGGCTTCTTGTAATTATTTGTTCTATTATGAGAATTGTAACGATTAAAATCAATAACTATTTTAGGATCATGTTTATTTAATTCAAATGCTGAATGAGTTATATTTCTCATAATGAATGCTTCTGATTGTTTTAACGTTCGTTGAATCATGGTTAATAAATTATCTTTATCACCCTTGTAATTATTTTTGTAAGCGGCAATCAATATTAGTCTATGCTATTGGTAATATTAGGTAAAAATGAAGATTTCAAGCTAATGCAGAAAAACTTGTTGAATATTTCTTCATATAAGTGTTACTACCTTGTTCCTTCCATCTATTAAACCAGCACGCTCCTCAGCTGTGCAAATTTCAGCGTTAAAGTCTTTGAACAAAACTGAAAAAGGGGTCATAGTAATGTGCATCATAAAATAGATATCTTAATTTAACGAAGCTTGATGATTCATTAATAGTTCTTGTGTAGCACAAATTTTGTCAATACGTTCCGAGTCTGAATTATCTTCTATTAATTAGAGTTTCGGCAGTTATCTTTCTAAAGTTTTTTCAGCTTTTCGACCTAAACCTTGACCATATTCTGCACTTGTGGTTGACTAAGCAAAACCTCTGGCATATCAAATATAATCTGATCTATAATTTTGATTTCACTTTCCAATTCTGCTACATGTTCAAATCTTCCCGCACAGGCCTCCAAATGTGTAGAAAGTTTCTTATCGTAATTAACACAATTGAACAATTTTGTTAGAATGTGATATATTTGAGACAGTACTCAATGCATATTTCTCCTACGTCAAGACTAGCTGATGGTTGACAAAGGTTGAAGAAAATATTTCAGCAAGATAATAATATGACCACAGAACCAAATATTTATAAGTAAAATGACACTCAACAGCAACAACGATAACATTTTGGGTGATCACATTTTGGGCGATATTCTTGTAATAAACAATAGTAAAATGTTGGTGATGAAAGTTCAGGAATTTTGGTAGATGATGCTGTCACAGATAGATCGTCTATTACCGTGGCTAATGCTTTATTACTGAGAGTAATCAATAAAAAGATGACTTAAAAAAAGGATTAGCAGAGCTCAAAAAAGCAAATAACAAGAATGGCAGTCTTTCAACATTAACTATGAAGCCATAAGCATCTCCCCGTTATTCCTATAAAACAATCACCTAAGAGATAACTATGATTATTCCTTTTATTCTGCTTTCTTTCATTTTCTGATTATCGACGCGTCTGTGAATTTTCTTTTTTTTGTTTCCCTTTTTTTTCTCTTTTTCATTTCGTTTCATTTCGTTTTTGTTTCGTTTATTGGGCATTTTCTGAATCCAAACTCCTTCTTTCCGATTTATCACTGCTGTTTCCTGTTCTTACAACTCACTAGGTCCTAATCTTAGAGGATATAGGTTGCATCGTACACCATTTTACTATCCCCGTCATTTTTTTCCATTACATAACTTGTCCTATTGTTTTGTTTGGTTAGATTTCATTCCCCACACAAAGTGTATCTATAATTACTTCTCACTTCAAATTTTATCCCTATTCACATTTTTTTTCTGAAAAAAATTTTATCATTCTTATCTTTTAATAATGGATCCAAATCAAGTTAATGTCGATTTGAGAGTCGGTAGAAAATACCGTTTAAGTAAAAAAATCGGTTCCGGTTCATTTGGTGATATTTATTTGGGAACAAATATTATATCTGGTGAAGAAGTTGCAATTAAATTGGAAAGTATTCGGGCAAAACATCCTCAATTAGAATATGAAGCTAAGGTTTATAAAGCTTTATGTGGTGGAGTTGGTATACCTTTTATTAGATGGTATGGTACAGAATGTGATTTTAATGCCATGGTTATTGATTTATTAGGTCCTTCATTAGAAGATTTATTTGGTTATTGTAATAGAAAATTTTCTCTAAAAACTGTTCTATTATTAGCTGATCAACTGCTTTGTCGTATAGAATTTATTCATGCAAGAAGTTTTATTCATAGAGATATTAAACCTGATAATTTCCTTATGGGTGCAGGTAAAAAAGGTTCACAAGTTAATGTAATCGATTTTGGTTTAGCTAAGAAATTTAGAGACCCAAGAACTCATGCTCATATACCTTATAGAGAAAATAAAAATTTAACTGGTACTGCAAGATATGCTTCAATTAATACACATATGGGTATTGAACAATCAAGAAGGGATGATTTAGAAAGTTTGGGTTATGTTTTAATTTATTTTTGTAGAGGTACTTTACCTTGGCAAGGTTTAAAGGCTGCAACAAAAAGACAAAAATATGATCGTATTTTAGAAAGAAAAATGGCAATTCCAACAGAAGTTTTAGCAAAAGGTTTACCAATTGAATTTACTCATTATTTGAATTATATTAGATCCTTAAGATTCGATGATAAACCAGACTATATTTATTTAAGAAGAATGTTCAGGGATCTATTTTTAAGAGAAAAATATGTTTATGATTATATCTTTGATTGGACTATTTATAAATTCACTGTACAAAATCAAAATCAAAATCAACAAGCTCAACAAACAGGTCAACAAAAAGTTATTGAAGATAAGAACAACAACAACAACCAACAACAAGTTCAAGCACAACAACAACAACAACAACAATATGCTAATCAGCAACAATCAACCAATGAAATTAAACCTTTATTACAACAACAACAAAATCAAGCTGTGCATGTTCCTGATATTGAAGCCAACAATCAATTAAAGCAAACATATAGAATTCAGCAATCTCAAGCTGTTCAAAATCCAAATAGTTATTACTATATGCAACAGCAGCAGCAACAACAACAGCAACAGCAACAGCAACAACAAGCAGGTATAAAACAAAATCAACAAAATCAAGATAATGTCAATAATAATAATCCTGCTTGGTTATAGTTGTTTTAATATCTATAATGTTAACAAAAAACCTTTTTATATATAATTTGAAGTTTAAGTGTTATAAATGATGATATTAGTCAGCAAATTTAAGAGATAAAATTACAATAGTATTTGCTTGGACGAAAATCTAGCTAAATTAAAGTAAATCGTGATTGATTCGTTAATTGAATTGAAATAAATTGAACAAAACGAATAGTTTATAAACACGGATTTAAGAATTAAGAAATTGTAATATTTTGTGAAAACTTTTGTTACAAGTTATAGTTTTATAAGTTTTTTATAGTTTTCCTAACTAAATGTGAAATCAACTAAATTTAGTATACACGGAAGTTTAAATCTTTATCATCAACCGCGCAGTAAAGAGACTGCTGGACATTTTTCATCTGAATTAGTCAGATTTTTTTCCATTTTTGATTGTTGTGCTTTGATAAGAATATTTAATTTACCTACTAAAACAACCTTAATGAAGGATATATTTTTTGGGAGTAGTAAAAAAATTGCAAGATATTCATATTTACGTAGAAATGTGGAAAATATGAAAAAATTGAAATTGAATTTGAATAAGTCAAAATTTATAATTTTCAAAAAATCAATAAGCTTAAATAACAGATTAGAAGTATTAATTAAATCAAATCAAACAAATAATACTGATTCGTTAGCTATATTAAATACAAAAGATTATGAAATTTTTAACCAATTGTTGAATAAATGGTTGGATTTTAATATCAAAATTCAAAGTACTGTTCATCAAAAATCAACTATTTCATATAACAATGATATCGAAAATGATTTAAAAGAGGTATCAATATTTTGGCTTGGCTTTGATGAGTTGAACTTGATAAATGCTGAAATTGGTGATGATAATGAAGATGCGATACCGATTTATGCAATTGATTTAACTAAATCTGATAAATTATCTAAATTTATTGATGATATTAATAATAATAATAATAATAATGATTTAAAAAATTTAAAATATGTTTCAAATACAAAGGATATTTTAAAATTAAATAATGAAGAAGGATCAATGTATTCATATTCTAAAATGTATATTGATTTCATTGGTAAAAATAATTTCTGTCCATCATGTGCGGGACATGTTGTGCCCGTTGAATTAGGTTCAAGACTGTATTGTTTGAATGATTCTCCATTTAACCAAGAGTGTAAGGTTAATTTAAGTTCAAATAATTTACAATTTCCGAGAACTGATGCAGTTGTTATTATTTCATTATATGATGAATTAACAGGCAAAATATTACTAGGTTGTAATCCAAAAAGACATCCATCAACAATTGAGAAAAAGATGAACAATAATGGCGTGGAAATTAAGTACAAGACCACATTTTATTCATGTTTTGCAGGTTTCATGGAACCTGGTGAAACTATCGAACAAGCATGTATTAGAGAAGTTTATGAAGAAACAGGATTAAAACTGAATGCAAATGATATACAAATTTTAGAATCTCAACCATGGCCATTTCCTGCAAATTTAATGATTGGTTGTATAGGCGTTTTAAGAAATGAACAAACTAATGCAGAAAATATAAATGTTCATTTAGATGAAGAATTAGAAAATGTTGAATGGTTCGATTCACTAAAAGTGAATAATGTTTTACATGGTAAAGAAATCGGTGTTTTCCCAAATTCCGATGATAAACTTGTTGATCAATGGGTTTGTCCACCTATTGAAAGTGTGGCTGGTAGAATTATTAGAAGAGCCATTCAAAAATGTAGCAAGGATGGAAAACTATAGTAGTTTATACTTTGTTTATAGCTATTTATTATTCATAATATACATTATATAAAATTCTTGTCATAAGCCTTCATGACTATTTTAATAAGATGGTACAGTCTTGAAAAGTATACATTCTGTCTCTTTCTTTGCTTCTTCATTTTTACACAATAAGACTGGAAATTTGAACAGAAAATCATTTTCGGACATAACTAAAGATCACACATTTCCCCCCACAGTGAGATAAGAATGCCACACTTTTATTGTTAATATGATTTCTGTGGATTCACTCTGCATACTTATGTAACTATATAAAAATGGTTCATTCCATCCTGAGTTTTATACCTTACCTTCAATGTAAAACTCAACTGTCCAGCCATTAGATAAAACAAAATATACCAGAAATGGCTACCGCAGTCCGTCTTCTAAAAAGTGGAACATCTGAAATCAGCTATAGAGCAGATGATGATTCAAAAATCGGTGATATTTTTACCATATCTAAATCTGATAGAGATGTATTAAAGTATCCAGAATGGGCACCAGCATGGGATCCTAAAGAGGATCATGCATTTGAACATTTAAAACCTTTTAAGCACCAGGATAAGGGATTGTTAGGTGATCCAGAATTTAAATCATTAAAAGATATTAATAAAGACGTCAAATTCAAAAAAGTGACACCAAAGTTAGGTTTAGAAATTGATGGTATTCAGTTAAGTTCATTAACAAATCAACAAAAAAATGACTTGGCTCTTTTAGTTGAACAAACAGGTGTTGTTGCATTAAGAAATCAAGACTTTAAGGATCTTGGATTTGAAAAAATTAAAGAGTGGAGTAGATATTTTGGTCCTTTGGATGTTCATGCAACATCAGGTGCACCAATTGGACATCCGGAATTTCATTTAGTTTTTAAAAGACAAAACCCGTCTCTTCAAAACGATGTTTTTGCAGATAAATTAAATAATATATATTGGCATTCCGATGTTTCGTATGAACCTCAACCTCCAGGAATCACATTATTTTCAATGCTAGAAACTGGCTTAGGTGGTGATACACAATTCTTAGATTGTTTTGAAATTTATGATAGATTATCACCTTTAATGAAAGAAAAATTAGAAGGTTTAAAAGTTGTTCATTCATCACGTGAACAAGCTGGAATTTCAACAGTTGAAGGTGGTATCCAAAGAAAAAATCCAATTGATTCGATTCATCCAATTGTTAGGTATCATCCAGTTTTGAAAAGAAAATCACTTTATGTTAGTAAAACTTTTAGTAGAAGGATTTTAGGCTTAAAAACAGAAGAAAGTGATAATATACTTGGATTTTTGTATAACCATATTGATTCTTGTTTGGATGCACATTTAAGATTACAATGGGATGAAAACACTGTTGTTTTATGGGATAATAGAAGAGTATTACATACAGCCACAGCTGATTGGAATTCTAGTGATGTTAGACACGCATTTAGAGTTACTACAATGGCAGAAAGACCTGTTTCTTCAAAAGAGGAATATGAATCTTGGACGCCAGAAGAAGAAGAGAGAAATTTAGAATTAAAGGACTATATTCTAAGTTTAAATGCAGCTGATTATTATGAAAAGTACCTTAAACTTTAAGGCAGGAATGTTTATTTATTTGTATTTAGATTATTTATTTTATATTTTGTTCTGAGTTTCTTATGTTGATTGTATAGAAATCTAAAAATGAACTATGTTTAAAGTATTTTTTTGAATTTATTGATCATTCAATTAATTGTTTAAGGATTTAGATTACGAGAACTTATTACTTAATTAAAACTTTAAGAATAACAGATCATATTTTTTATAATACTTTATTACAGAAGAATTTCCATTTGAATAAATTAAAACCAGAGATTTTTAGTTTTAAGAATGTTTCTTTATTGATGTTAAAAGCTTGATTTTTTGTATTATAATACTTACGTAAACAAAGCAAATATATTTGACTTCTGCCAAAACATAATAGAGGTTATAAATATAAAATTTCACCCTTGTGTGTTACTTCTGTACTACAATTTTATTAATTTTTCAAAAAAAAATCAGAATTTTTTAAAACTTTTAGTCATGGAGGTTAGTTGACCACAAAAATATATATCTAGCCAAAGCTGTTTTGTTTCAACAATTGGTCGGATGGTCTAGTTGGTTATGGCATATGCTTAACACGCATAACGTCCCCAGTTCGATCCTGGGTTCGATCAATTGAAATAATTTTTTGATTTTTTATTTACTTTTGCATTTGATGATATATAAGTTCGAACTGGAAACAAAAAATATCCATTTATGGAAAACTGTAAACAGCAAAAGCGTGTCAACTTCAAAAGCGTGTTTACTATTGTCCGCTTTGGTCGAATTTCAACTGCGTTTGTTCTTGAATATCAGCTTATTGTCTCTTGCTGAGATGCACGTTCTATTGTTGTTGATTATATGTCTCTTCAGAATTCTTTCCACCATTGAGGCTACGTATAGGATTTTTTAATCTATAAGCTGAGTTTCCAGCCAAGTTCCGTCTTTCAATATATACCGACAATTTCCTTTCTTTTCACCCTCCCACTTTTGTTCATTTTTGAAGCTTTGAATCACCGTATAGCCCGTCCATTCTTTCCCAAAAACACAAAATAATATTATCTTTTGTTGATTTTTTTTACAAAGAGCACAATTTTATAATTGCTAATTACTCTATATTTTTGAACTCTCCCTATATCCGGAAGTTCCCATCATTTCATTTCATCTCATTACAAATTTTCTTTGCTTCTTAAGCATAGAACCATCAGAAATACATAATTAATCACTTACAATCTAATATCTAATCACATACCACATTATAAATATTTGAAAATTTCAGATGTTTACCGTATTATTTTTCACATTAATCTCAACTTACATAAATTTAACGGCAGCATTTAAGGATGTTCGTCCGTCTTATGTTGAGGAAGATAAATTATATTATGTTTCATCTATCGAATCTTTACCGTCTGATTATTCTGCACATCAAAAACAACAAGTTTTACAAGCTGCAAATGCATCAACACCAACTACATCTTCAATAGAATCATCATCTGCATCTACAACTATTAGTTTGCACACAGAAACCATGACTGCTGGTATGACTTATTTATATGCGTCATCCAATGAAGAAGCAGTTTCAGTTAATGTTACATTAAATTCAAAAGATTATCCAGTACTGATTGATACTGGATCACCATATTTATGGTTGTATTCATCAAATTGTATTGATACCTCTTGTAAAGATAAAGATTTATTTGATACAGAGCATGCAACAAAACTTAATGGATCATTTGAACTAACATATGATTCAGGTGTTGCATCAGGTTTAATTTATGAAGATTCAATTATAATTGGTGGCTATGAAACTCAAAATTTTGAATTTGGTGTTGCCGATCATGTTCCTGAATTATTTAAAGATTATCAATTCTCTGGTGTTTTAGGTTTACCAGCTGATAATACATCAATTACAGGTTTAGTTAATGCAGTTTCTTTCTTATCAGAAAATGGTGATATTAGTCAATCAAAATTTACCATTTGTATCGGTAATTATGCAAGTGATCAATCAAATGATGGTTTACTATTTTTAGGTTCAACTAAAGATATTTTACATACAGGTGAAATTTATACATCTCCAATTATCGAAGAGGCCATAAGTCATTGGGAAATTAAAATTGATAATGTTTATGTAGATGATTATCAAGTTTCATTTAATGAGTTGCAAATTAATAACGAAAAATCAAATACTTCTAGAATTGGTTTATTAGATAGTGGTACAACAGCATTAGTTTTATCAACAGCTGATGCAAATATAATTCATTCGTTTTTCAAAAATTCAATTACTGATGGTCAAAATTATGCAATATTTTGTAATTCAACTTTAAATTTTGATTTCGAAATTTCTGGTAAAAATTGGACTTTAACACCTGACATGTATATTGGTAATGAATATCCAAGTAATAGTGACTTAAACGGATACTGTGTTTCAAATATTCAAGGTATTGATTCAACTGCTGATGGTGCATGGATTTTAGGTATTTTATTCATGAAAAATAAATATGTTGAATTTGATTATGAGAATCAATGGATTGGGTTAGCTGAAAGAAATAATAATATTAAATTTATTAATCCTCCTACTAATAAAACTGTATCGGAAACTACACTATCAACATTAATTTCTTCAAGTTCTTCAACAGTAAGTTCAATAAGTTCAGTTAACCAACCTTTAAATAATGCCAATAACATTCATAATAACAGTATTTGGACTTCTGGTTTACTTTCATTATTATATTTACTTAATTTATGTTGATAATGGCAAATGGGATCTTTTAATTTCTTTCTTTGAAACAATACTAAAATTTGTTTTTTTTATTATACCCCGTCTCTCTTCTCCTACCGTCTCCATTCTTTCCTATATTATAACTTACATATAATTTATAAATCTTTGTATACTATTCTTAATAGTAATATTAATATCATTACAAAAAAATTATTATACATACAGACATACATAAAAAAAAATAATTTACTTTTAAGCATTACCAAATCTTCTCTTTTTTCTTTCAAGTCTAGAAATTTCAAGTAAATCATCTTCACTTGGTTCATAAATATGCCAAATTGTATAATGTGGTAGACCACCAACCCTTTTACCCATGCTTTTAGTTAATTTACCAAAAGCTTCAGTTTCTGCATGATTCATAAATGTAAAAGCAGGGAAATTCGATCCTTGTCTAAAAACTGATGCTTTTGCTAAAATCGAAACACCCCCAACCCCATCTAAATCAATAATTTCATGAGGATCTCCATTTGGATTTCTTATATAAGCTAAATGTGCTCTCCAAGTTGAATATTCTGCATAACCTTCAACAATAACATCATCATCATCTAATTTTTTAGCTAACGCTAAACCTTCACTAGATTCAATCCATGAATTTAAATCGTATGGTTGTTCACTGCCTAAGAAAGTTGGTAATGGTCTCCAAACATTTGGAATTACAACATCAAAATCTTTTGAAAAATTCATCATAAATTCTAAAATATCAGCAGGTGACATTTCAATATCAGCATCTCTCCAATAAACCCATGAATGATAAGGTTTTAAGGCAGATGATAATAACCAATTTCTAGCTCGTCCCATTAATTTTCTTCTGATACCTTGAATTTTAACATCATGTCTGTCACTAAAACCTTGGCCAATAACTTGACCAAAATCTTTTTCATAAATTTGAATACTTCTAAATGGTTTTTCATATTCTTCATGAAATGGTGGTGAGTAAGAATTTTTAACTTGTTTAATATAATCCTCTGGCATATATTTAAGGTATAAATCACTTGATCCAACAATTCCTTTACCTTTAGATTGTTTTTCCTTAGCTTCTAATAAAGGAACTAACTTACCTTCTTGCATTGCACTAGTATATTCATATAATGCTTCTAATGTATGATCATCTTCTGAGCAATCACTGACCAAAAATGCAATATCAATTAAATTATGATTGTACGTTATATTCATCATATTACGGAACATTAATGGTAAAACTTTTTCAGCATTTCTTAATGGAATCAATAATAAAACAATTTCATTATTTGATTTACCATCTGTTGTGCCTTGATAATCCATTAAATCATAATATTCAACACTTGATGGTAATTCATTATCTTCTTGATTTGGTGGTGTAGCTATTGCATTATTGGCATCTTTTTCCAACTCTTTTAAACTTTTTAAACTTTCATCATCAAGAATTATATTTTGTCCAGTTTCTACTTCGTCTGAATGCAATTCAGGCGAGGATGAAGATGGAGGTATTGAATCAAAATTGGTTGAATTTAAAATGAAAATAATAAAAATAATTAAAGTAATCAAAACTAAACCTGCTTTATAAATTAATGCTCTATCCTCTTTTGACTTTCGTTTTGGATTGAATTTTTCTGAAGAATTCATAGTCATCGGAAGTTCAGATGTCTTCTTACGTTTCCATGTATCTCGCATCATATTGAATATATTGTATTTATTAGGGTTATTATGTTGATTGAGACTGAAAAAAATCGATAAAAACAAATATTCAAAATAATTTAGGCTTGTTTTAAATTGACAAATCAATTACTTGAAATAATGACACGATCAAACAATTGAAATCCTGTAGATAGTTGAACACACAAATCAATTCCAGATGTAACTCTTTATTTCGAATTGACAATAATGTGTCTAGTTATGTAGAGAATAAAAAAAAGAGCTGAATAAACATTGATAGAAATCTCTCGAAAGTCTTTGTCAAATATGGTGACAGAAACTTAAATTTCGCTGTACACTAATATAAAACATAAATTATCACTTTATACCTTAAACTATAAATTGGAACGACTGCTTTATACTAGTAAAAACGAGAAGGCGATTTTGTTAAGTTGCTCTTGGAAATAGTCAGACAAATTTTAAGAACTTCTACTACCGAATTTTTTGTTTTTGCAGAAATGTTACAGTAATAAAACTTTGTAAATATTAAATAAATTTTACTTTCACACCATCTTACCACTTCTCGTTACTGATCTACACTATTCTGGATCACTCTAAATTCACTCTTAAATGGCCACCTTCCATAGTTCTTTGTAAATTATCTTTATATTTTAACAAGTAAATTTTCTACACGACAGAATTAACCTAAACGAGCATATATAATGAAACAATGCTATAAAAATCATTCTTATACTAGTTGTTCAACCAATCCATGCTTAGCAGGACAAAACCATTCTTCACACAATGTATTCCAAACATCATTAGCTAAAAATTGTGCTCTTTCTTCATTTCCTGCCTTTGCTTCAATATAAACTTTTAATTTAGGTTCAGTACCTGAACCTCTTGCTGTAAATCTAATAAATTCATTTTCCTTTTCATTTCCAGTTGTTAATTTACATGTAATCATTTGAGAATTTGGATCAATATAAAGTTCTGGCCTTTTATCAGTTGTATCTGATTGAAAACCAGTTGTTAAGTCTCTCCAATATGTAACTTTATAGATACCTATATGTGAGGGGTAATTTAATTCTAAATCCCAATTTTTCTTCCTAATGGTATTATTAAAAATATTATTCATAATTTCAGTCTTTGGTGTAATATAATAACCATTGCATTGTTTAAAATAACCATATTTTGTATATAATTGATCAAGTTTTTGACCTGGATTTAACCCATCATTTATTAATTTTTGATATAATTGTAAAAACACAATTAATGCAGAAATACCATCTTTATCATGAACTGTTGGGAACATAAAACCAATTGCTTCTTCAAATGCAAATGGAACAATATAACCTTTCGATTCTAATTCTATTGCTTTATTACCAATCCATTTAAATCCCGTCAATGTATCTTTAAATTTAAATCCTTCAAAATGTGCCATTGATTCAATCATTTGTGTTGAAACCGTTGAGTTAAGTATATAAATTTTGGATACATCTTCACTAGTGGTTTTATATTGACTAATAACAAAATCAGTAAATAAAATGCCTAATTCATTACCAGATAATTGAATCCACTTATTATTGAATTTATAGGCTGCTGTAAACCTATCAGCATCAGGATCATTCGCAACAATTAAAGAAATTTTTGGGTCATTATTTGCATTTTTAATTGCTAAATCTAAAGCACCTTTTTCTTCAGGATTTGGGAAAGTAACTGTTGGAAAATTTGGATCTGGATTAATCTGTTCATTAACAAAATTAAAGTTTTCATCATAATTTGGTGTAAAAGATTTAATAAGTTCATTAACAAATTCAAATCCAACTCCATGCATTGGAGTATACATATATTTAAAATCATCATTTAATTCGATTGGTTTTAAAACTTTTAATAAGTGATCATTATAAGATTTGACTACTTCATCATAACAATAAATTAATTTCGATGATGATGATGATGATGATGATGATGCAGCAGATTTCATATATCCTGCAGTAGACCATTGTTTATCAATTGAAGGAAGTAGGTTATTTAAGATTGAATTTTGAATAGCTGAATCAATTGGAGGTATAATTTGACATCCATTTGACCAATAGACTTTATATCCATTATCATTTTTTGGATTGTGGGATGCAGTTATCATTACACCACATAATGAATTATATTTATCAATTGCAAACGGAACCATTGGAGTTGCACAATTATTATCACCTATATAATAAACCTTAAAGCCTTTAACTAAAAATGCAACAATTGATAATTCTGCAAATCTTTTTGAATTAAATCTATGATCATGTCCAATAACTACAGTTAGTTCATTATTTTCATTCATTGACTTGATATAAGCGGCTAAACCTTGAGATGCTTGTAATACAGTAACATCATTCATACGACTAAATCCAGCTTCCATCCGTGCACGTAAGCCTGCTGTTCCAAAAACAATTCTTTTATCTAATAAATCATTTAGTTTAGTATAAGAATTAAAATCATAATTATTGTTAGTGAAATAACTATACAATTCTTGGATTTGTGATCTTGTAATTGGATTAACATCAATTTCTAGCCATTCGTCTACCAATTTTTGTAAATGTTGTATTTGTTGCTGTTCTAATGCCATCTTATGGTTTGAAATAACAACAAGACTTTTGATAATGCAGTCATTCCAATTTCTAAAGAAGCCCTATCTGTTCATTTTATCGTTGTTGCACCTGTGCACCGTAATAATTGCCTGATTGGGAATTGTAATAACTCGCATGGATGAAATTTCAAAGTATAATGTGAAGCTTTTCTGAAACAAGTTTGTGGCTCTGTAGCATTTGTTGCGTTTTTCACTTTTTTTTTGATCCCTTACAGTGGATCTATAAGATGGATATTGTAGATACATCGTCAATGCAGAAGAAGAAAAGAGGTCGTGGACGTCCTCCCACTAAGAAAAATTTGGAATTAACGGCAATTATTGGAGAATCAACATTTCCAATTTTAATTAATACACCAACTAAACAATCAGCATCTAAATTAAGTGAAGAAACTGCAAGGAAAGGATTTGTATCGACACCGATCATGAAATTAAGTCCATCCAAGACAAAAAATAGTCCAAAATCCAATATCACTAAATCAGTGTTACAAAATATAATTAATAATCCAACATCATCATCACCAATTGATTTATTGAAAACAACATACGATGAAGTGGTTTCAATTACACAGTATAATAATAAGAATATAAATAATGATAAAAGCAACACTAAATCCCTTGCTGATATAATTTCTTCATCACCTGTTAGTAGTGTTGGGGGCATAATGACAAGTGAACCGAACTATGAACCATCATCACCATTTAATACATCTCCAATACCAACCGATAATTATAAATATATACGAGAGGAAGAAGCGGAAGATAATGTACAAGAAGAAGAAGTTTTGAATGCTAAACGAAACCTTGTTAATAATTTACAATCATCACCATATGATGAACAATTCATTAAATATATAAATTCATCACCAATCCAGATCCCCAATCCAATAACAGATAAACACAACAATAAAAATAAACATAGATTAGAAACACCGAAACACAGGAAAACAGAAAAATTGAATGAAAAATATCATACGAATAATAATAATAATACTACCAAGTCACGAATAAAGAAAATCAACTTACTAAATTATAGATTTGACTATCAATATAAATTAACATTGAATGTTAATGATTACGGTAAAGCCAAAATATTTGCTAGAGTAATAGAGAGAGAATTTCCGGAATATGAAGATTACACCTATGCGTATAACGATAGCGATGTTGATAATTACGGGTATAATTATGATTATGGCAAAGAAGAGGACAGCGAAGATTACAATATGATACCAAACAGATATGAGCAGTACATTGAAAAGGTGCATCAGCAACGACAAGAAATTGTGCAAAACTGTATGAAAAATGATGTATTTTTCAGCAGCCAATACTATCCATTTTTGAACAGCAGCAGCATCACCAGTTCGGTTCTGCCAATGAAAACAAATCCGGGCCGTGAACCCATCCGGACCGTCAACATCAACCACATCATGAACAAGGGCCTATCAGCAGGAGTATGCCCCCCATCCAACGGGTTTCCCACAGCACAAGAGGAAGAAGATGCGACGCCGACGGCGGCGTCGAACGACGCAAGAGTGGCTCTCAGAGAAATTCTGCTGCGGGGCTGCGGCGAAAGCTGATTCTCTTGTTTTTTATTGTTGAGAACGGCCACTGCACTTTTCCCCACATGTTCTCTTTGCGAATAGTGTGGGACGTGTGATGCAGATAAGGAGGTGCTGCTATCGGTCATGGACATTGCTTAAATAACACCAGCTTTTCCACACTTTTGGGCTTTGCAATCTGTTTTCTGCCTGCTTCCCTTTCCCTCCTTGTCTGTTTTCCTTTCCAACAGCTATCATCATACCCGTGAATCATCGTCATCATGCTTGATCAAGAAAAGGTCAACTCTCAACCAAAATATCTTAATCTTGCACACCAGTTCCTAGATTCGAACTTTATAGAGGCCACAACTTTAAATAACTTTAACACTTTGCCAATCATAAGTACGAATCCATGTTTCGATTCTTTTGTAACATCCGATCCTCCGGTTGCTGTTGATTATTTTTCTCATAAACTAACTTCTAAACAATATCATAATTGTTGGAAATGTGTTTCGAATAATCAATTCATGAAGCCTTATGAATTATCCAACGTTGATAGTATTGCAAGATTGAAAACTGTCCAACAAACTGATGATTTAATGATGTTTTTACCAACCACTTCTCAAGCAAGATTAGAGAATGCATGTTGGAGGGCTTGGTATAAAAATTTGAAAAATTTAGAAGAGCTAAACCCAACTAAAATTAATTGGTTTAAAGAAAATGATGTAACTGTTTTATATGGCCCGTTAATTAATAACGAAAATGATGAAATAAATGATGGTGGTGCTGGAAATGATGAATCGCCATGTTCAACAACTATTGATGATTTATTTGATCAAGATGGTGATTTGAAAATGAACCAAGATTGGAACTCGGATTTTTCAAATGATACGGACTCCGATAGTTTGTTATCACAAAGAAGATATAGTATAGAATCCACAAGAACTTCGTTATCAAGTCGAACAAGTAATACTTCTAGTGAGGTTACAACTATTAATACCAATACTACTAGTATTAAATTACCAACTATTCATTTTACGACAAAATCAGCTAATAAAGAATTAAAAAGTATTTTGAAAAAACGTAGTAATATTTATTCAATTGATAATAGATGCAAATCTAAAAAGAGAATAAGTTTTAATAAACAACTTAGTACAATTAAGATAATTTGATTGTCTGATAATCGAAATTTATACGAACTTTACTTTCCTTATATTTACAATTAATTTGGCTTTTCTTAATGTTTATCAATCCTTTTGCTTTTTTTTTATTGATGGTGCTTCATTTTGGCTTTTTTTTTATACCATTCCATCCGATCCTATTCTATACCAACGCAGCGCCATTTTTGTTGCATTCTTTCCTTATACCTTTATAGTTAAACCATTTAATCTAATTTAATTATTACTTAACAAAATCTTGACAAAAATTGTTGTGAAAATTACGAGTACGACATTTTTTGAGACGATCATCAGCCATTTCTAGCAATATTATTCAAATCCCTTGACCTCCATTTTCTATTGATTCTCGAAATTTTCCTATAAATACAACGCAACAAGAAAACGGTAAATGTTCCATGCATATAACACAACATGTCTTTTCCGCGGGCAGCGAGATTTTCAAATTTGTAAGCTGCTGCAGGGTTTTATCTCGAACAGGTGAACCGTATGCTTGAAACGTTGAGACATGCACATTTTTCGAAACCATCGCTACCTGACGTACATTATTAAAAAATACACACAGTTTCGAGAAATTCTAGGAACGAGGCGTTGATGCGAAAAATCTTCGATTTCAAGGTACGATGGAACAGGATGATGATAGCAAAAGAATCATAATATTATTACTATTTGTTATTTCTTGTTTCTTACACATCAAATAATACAAGCAACTCGACTACTAACTTATGGTTCAATTTTATATTCAACGACACCTCGTAAAACTTTAATAATCCCATAAGTCTCATGATGTATTTCATCATTTGAAATTACAGTTTGATTGTGTTTTGATCTATTTTTATGTTCATTGCCAGGTTCAGGCCATCTACAATTTAAATTCAATCTTGTACATTCAGAACACTTGGGTTTGGATTCACAACAACGTTTCTTACGTTGTCTGCACGTTAAACATCCCGTTCTTGATCTTTTAGATTTATTATTAGTGGATGTAGGATGACCATTATTCTTTTCATAATTTGAATCATCATATTCAGATTCGTCTTCTCCTTCTTCATCTTCATCAGATTCATACTTTTTTCTCTTTTTTTCATTCTTTTCATTATGCTTAACTAATGTTTTATTAGCTAATCCATCATTGGCTTGTTTGTATGTTTTATAAACATAATTTTTAGTTGTTCTATCATAATATAAGCTGGTTCTTCCATTTCCATTTCCATTTCCATTTTCATTATCATTAGCATTATGATTATTAATATTTTTTTTATCATCCCTTGTATAATAATTCTTATGACTAAGATTAAAATAACTATCATTTTTAGTAAATATAGGCGAGGATTGACATGTTTGCTGACTTATCATAGTTTGTGGTGTTAATGGATAAATTAAACTACATCGTGGTGTGTTATCAATTTGTTGGGTACTATAATATGATGATTCACTTGGTGTCGAAAATGAAACATTAGGATTAGCAGTAGTAGTAGTAGTAGTAGTAATATTGTATGGTGTAGTTGCATTTAAACTTGTCATTGTTGGTAGTTGTAATGGTAGGGGTTTTTTGGTCGTTATAATACTACCTGTAGTATTATTGTTAATGGTGGTGGGTATATCTGCATAATAGTGAGCTGCTGTAGATGATAACTGTTGTTGTTGTTGCGGCTGCTGCTGTTGTAATGATGTTATATTTCTTGGAATATTCATCATATACGAATTTAAAGTAATATTATTATTATTATTATTATTAGTATTATTATTATTACTGTTATTATTATTATTATTATTATTATTATTGTTATTATTATTATTATTATAGTACGACGAATAAAGAGTTGGTGGAGTTATTTGATTAATCGAAGGAATTAAATAATTTGAATCGATTGAATTTATATTTTTTGAAACCGGTATTTGATTATTATACATTATTTGGTTAGGTAGATACCTTGTTGGATTTAATAAATCATTTGGATTCATCATTTCATATTTATGATGATTATTTAAATTTAGAGTAGAATTTATAGATTCCATGTTTTTAATGGCTGGTTGTATTCTTAAGTCTTTATTAGAGTCTTCTAAATATGCTGAACGTTGTGTATATAATAAAACCATTATGTATAAAGAAAAATAAAGCGGGTTGTTCTTAATATTTATAATTAAATGTATAGTATTCAAAATTTAATTAAATAATCGATTATTAGTAAGTAATAAGTAATAAGCTGATAAGCAAACACAGTTTGTTTTATTTGGAATGGTTCTAATTATAAATATGTAGGAGAAGAAAAAGGATATGCGTGAAACCGTATATACAATTTAAAGTTAAAACTACCCCAGATGGGAAAATGTCTTATATTTATAAAAACGCATGCAAGTTTGAATTGCATATGTATATGATAATTTAAAAGATTTCTCAATTTTATTCTATTTAAAATACTTCTAAATTTATGATCCCTCGTTATTTGATGTTGACTTTAAAATACCATCTGCATTTTTACTAAGCTTTTACTTGTTTATTTTTACAGCCAGCCAATACGTGCCAACCATCCTATTATTGTTATTCCTTGCAAACATTCCACAATAGTTCGTCATTATTATCATCATCATCATCACCGAACCAAAACGTTCTAGAATTTGAAACAAATCCGAATAATATATTAGGGGCCAAATTCTGTGCATAGTATTCGTTTATCATTTTTCATTTGCGAAAAATATTCTGCATGATTATTGTAGATCATGTGAGGTTTTTTTATGCATGGAAAATACGTGTGCTTTATGAATAAAACATTTAAACTTTGATTTTTCCACGTATTTAAGAATAGGTTTTTGAAATAATTGGTCATTGCAGTATGCAAGTCATTTCTATTATTATAGACAATCATACAACATCAACAAAAAAGGGTTCTATACATGATTTGAAGTAAGTACAACAATATCATTAAAACACAATTAAATATTTGCCATCGAAAACCAATGTGCATTTTGGTCATTGACCCCGCCTATTTTGACACCAAATATAAATAAATCAGAAAACGAAACAAATACCATCTGCATTTTTAACAAAACAATGCCCCTTTTTTAAATTTTAACTTTTTTCAAATCTCAAAACGTTCCGACGGATAACTTGATGTAGATAAACTTCCATGGTTGCCGGCGTTCTGACCAATAACAGTTTGCAAGCTGCTTGCTTAATGCAAGGCTCTGTAGGGTCCTAAATTTACTGCTTTAACTATATTTACTGCTTTAACTATATTTACGAATGAGCTGTATAATGCACGATATTTTGATGCTGTTTGAAGAGTAAGTAATGTCTTCATCCAATTGTTTTCTCGGTTGCAGCTGCGGAGGCAGGAAATGTGCGTATATTCGTTTTCCAATTATTTGGATTCAAACATTATTAATTATCTGTTTCCTGCGCCCCTAAAATACAATTTGCTATACGTTCTCTTTAGACGAGAACCCCACTTGAAGTAACGGACTTCAAAATGTATACCTGATAATTTCCTTATCTGTTTCCCGAGATACCACCTTTTTCTTATTGTGAAACATTCGGCATTTACGTATCATGAATGTATCCCGAGTCTATTATGAATAGTCTCATATGAAGAAACTGAGATTAGTAAGTTGACGTGGATTTGATTGAAAAAATATGGAATTTTACCACTTGTGCAGGATAATTAGTCTATTGTGAAAAACAAGAACAATAACAAAAACATATACCTGTCAAAAAAAAACACAACAATCGCAGTTGTAATCGCTGCGCTAAATCCCCCCACTTTTGGGACAAAATAAATATCACACGAAATCTTTGGTATGACGTAAATTTCCTGCACTTCATCTCACCAGAATTGAGATTTTTAAATTTTTATATTTTTGTACAATTCTTAAATACTTGTTATTTATCCAACTTTATCACTTTCCCAACTTTTTTATTATCATATTCATGTCTATGTGATAAACATACAATAATTTTAATTACTGTCTAAACCGATATTATTATAGACCGAGTTATCTTTAGTTCTCAGTATTACCGAGCTTCTCAACATTTTTTTCTCACAATATGCAGGTTAGCTTAATATTGTAGAAAATAAGTTATTTTGCATTTAGATCTCATGCCACCACGTTGTTTATACTGTGCCCCAACTATTTAAGTATTCATACAGTGAAAGACCAAAATAGATTAATAGTTTACGTTTACGAGAAATATTTAAATATTAATTTCCAAATGGCCTGGATTTGATGCTCAGCATTATCAAATTATTGAGGGGTAAATATGGCCCTATCTTTTATACGAAATTATACTAATCTTTGATATTAATCTTTTATATTTTGTCTTTTAACTTGTATGGGGAAAGCTCAGGTATATTTTTCAGTATGGAAGTGAACGGATGATTTATCATTATTATTTTCCGCAAAATTATTATTTGCATTTAAGAACCAGAAATCAATACACTTGACGTTGGTATTGCAATAATGAAGCTTCTGAGTGTTTTTATTTCAAGACGCAATATTTGAATGGTAACATGATTAAATGTAAAGTATTAATATTAAAATAAAACTGTGATTTTTGTTGAATTTATTGAAAATTTTTATGCAGTTTCATAATCAATCGCAGTTGAATCTGTTAAAAAAACAGACCTATTCTTAAAGACAAAATAAGCAGATTGTTTAATTACCGATAAAGGAAAAGATAATACCTATGAAACTGTATTATAATAAATCGGAAATATTATTGATTGTTGTGATTATGAAATATTTTCAAATTTTGTGAGGCATTGTCAAATGCATCATCTTATGCTTTGTTCAATATTAAAGGTTTATATTTTATTGGTATTAAAAAAAATACTTATAATTGGTTATGGTAAGCCACCCAATAATGTTTTATATTTTTTCAAAAGTTATTGATTTTGAGTGTAATCTTCCAAATTAGGAAAAACGAGCAATATTTTCCATTCAAAATTATGTATTAATTTGCTCATTATACAAAGTTTATTGAGAAGTTTAACATAATTGTCAAGTATAAATACTTCGGAAATTTTATTTAAAAAGACTTATCTACCAAGCAAAGAGAAATAAAAATACTGTAATGTTTTCATTAAAGATAACAATTCCACAAAAATGCAATTATTGTCAAAGATTCTATTTACCTTATTAGCAACAGTTTCAGTTGAAGCACATTTTAGAGTTCCATTTCCAGGTGAAAGAAACTCAACTAATTGGGCTACTCAAACGGAAGGTCCATGTGGTGGAGCAAATCGTGCAGTTTTACCAAGATATGAATGGAATCCAGAAGGTTCACCAATTGAAATTACCTTTCATCATACATATGGAGTTGGTGCAATTTATTTTTGTGGTGATGATGATAATGACGATGGAAATTGTACAACAGGCGATGAATTTAATCATTTATTATATGAACCGATTGATCAAACAACGGGTAATTATTGTATACCTGCAGTTCAATTACCATCTGAATATAATGAAGTCAACAAAACTGGTGTTATTCAAGTTGTTTATGCTTCATTAGCTAAAACCGGAGGTTATGAATTTATGTATAATTGTATTGACGTTGTCGTTTCTAATAACGGACCTGAATTTAATGGACAATGCTCAAATTCATCAGTTTCACAAATTGATTTAGAAATTCAAAAGATAGAAGATGACAATGTTGTTCAATTAAGTAAAATTTCAACGTTTACATATCTAAATGAACACAATTCAACGACAACAAAACCTCCTGCGTCATCTACTTCAACTATGGATATGAATAATATGGGAGGTATGGATATGAGTGGAATGGATATGAGTGGTATGGATATGAGTGGTATGAGTATGAATATGGAAAGTAGTACTACATTAGCATCAAAGAAAATGACTTCAATGTCAATGTCAATGTCATCTTCATCGACTTTACCAACTTCATCAGCTTCATCAGCTTCATCAGCTTCATCAATTTCATCAATTTCATCTGCTACTTCAAAAGCTGGTGCAAATAGCCTAATACCAATTAGTGGTGGCTTATTGGCACTGTTACCATTTGCATTATTGTAAACTGTTTATTTGTTTATTTTATTTATTGTGAAATTTATTTGTAAAATTATAGATATTAATTCTTCCATTTCGGAGAATTTACTTACTAAGAGATACAAATAGGTTCTTCCGAAAAATTGGCAGTATCGGTATCTCTGTTGTTGCGCACTTTACGAGCGGGATATCTATTTTTCTATTTTTTTAAAGTATCTGCTTTACACTTTGTCAACCACGCCAGAAAACAAATGCCACAAACCAAAGTTGGATTCAGATGTGTAACTTGTTATAGTCCATTTGACATTCAATTAAGGAGTCGTTATGATATATTTCTCGTAAGATAGTTGGATTCAAATAATTCAACATCAAAACAGAAATTTATTAAGAAATGAAAAATTTCGGAAGTTCCGACAAACCTTATGAAATTTTCGTCCAACATAAGATACTGCCCTATTTTAAAACCGGTAGTTTGTAATTTACAAATTAATTGGCTATGTCAAATATGTATGAACAAGTGGATTTGAAGCAACCTAATCATTGGTAATCCAGTTTGCATTAACTGACCGATTTTCTTTCTCTCTACTAATCATGGAAGAAATTATTAAACAACAATAAAAAGCGTTAACGACCGGTAAGCGTTCTCTGTTTTCTGTATTCTGTTTTTTGTGTTCAGTTCTTTGTTTTCTTTGTTTCCTGTTGTCTGTTAATAATCAGATAAACGGATGTAGCTGACGATAAATAATACCGTGATTGGTGTGCATGTAATGCAACTGACGCAGCGGCTCTCTTGGCTATAAAGCTACTCCTTTTACTGCATATTAGCTGGCAAACTCTAAACAATTGTTGCTTATTCATCTGCAGATCCTTAGAAAAGTCCATACATTAAAATAGAAAAATACTTATTAATCCCAGCACAGCCCTTTTTCTGTGCGTTAAACACCGCATATTTTCCTTGCAGGCGGATACATGCGGCCCGACTTGATGCAAATGAACACTATGAAACCCATAATTAACCTGCACTTATGGAGTTGCTGCAATCATGCATACTATGTTAATCGAGGGGAGCGGGATGATATGCAGTGCTTTTCTTTGAAACCAAAAAGAAAAAGCTCATCAATTTATTAAACTATGCACTTCAATAATAATAAGTAGATAATTATGGCTAATATTGTAAGGAAAACTTTGTCCAATGGAAATTACCCCTGGTTACCACTTTTTTCTATACTGCAAGCATTTGGCGTAAAATTAATCAATATTTATTACTCACTTCCGGTATTGAATACTGTCTTGTATGATATTATTTATCAGCAGCAACTCTTATTTTATTTTCAATAAACTTTTGTCAGCTTATGTTGATTTTTTAAAAATTTTGGGCAAAGTGAGATTGCACAAACCAGTCAACAAATTATATAATTTTTAGTCTTAATTTTTAATTTATCAGGTTATTTTTTCATATTTTTTTTTCTTAACGTGTTTAACCCAATGAATATGATTGGTTGTATTTCTCAAATTCTGGTTTTTTTATTTTTAGATTTATTAGTATGAATTGACAAAACATAAGTTATTCTTTTTTTTTTTTAAAAATTAAAAAGGAAATCATTACCAGTAAATATATACATATAACAAAAAAGTAAATGAAGTAAAAAAAAAAGGAAAAATAAATAAATAAACAAACAAAAAAATTATTAAATCATTAACAGAAAATATTAGAAAAAGTATAATTTAGTAAAGAAATCAAGCCTGTTCATCACTTGAAACATTTTCTCTATGAACAACATTGGCTTTGTAAACTTCATCTAAATCACCTAATGCATGAGGTTTCCAGCTTGATGAAGTAAACGCATTAGTTTCAGCTAACATGATATCAATTTCTTCCAAGGTTAAACCTTTAGTTTCCGGAACTAAAAATACTGCATAAACAAAACAACAAGCACATAATGAACCCCAAATAAAGAAAACTTTTGCACCTAAATTACCCTTATCTTCACCAACCATATAAGGAGTAATAACGGCAATAATACAATTCCATAACCAATTTGAAGCAGTTGATAAACCAACACCTCTTGATCTAATTGGTAATGGGAAAATTTCACCAATAACAACCCATGCACCTGGTCCCCAAGTTGAAGCAAAGAAGAAAATATAAATACAAATAAATGAAATCATTGCAGAAACAGTTTTATCATTATGACCATCAACTGTACCAGCAATTGCAACAATGAATTCACAAACACACATACCAACTGCACCATAAATCAATAAAGCTCTTCTACCAAATTTTTCAACTGTATAAAAGGAGATTGGAGTTGAACACACATTAACCAAAGTTGTAATAATTGAAATTAAAAATTCATTCTTAATTGTACCTAATTCTTGGAAAAAAGTTGTACCAAAATAGAAAATAAAATTAATACCTGTCCATTGTTGCATCATTTGTAATGAAGTACCTAAAATAGTTCTTCTTAAATTTGATGATTGATCTCTTAAACCACCAGTAAAACATGATTTCCAAGATTGAAAGTAATTTTGAGTTGGAATTAATGCAGATTCTCTTTCATGATTTTCAATAATTTCAGCTAACTCTTCTTGAACGTAATTTGATTCAACTGGTTGTTGTCTTAAAGTTGATAAAACAACTGCAGCTTCATCTATCTTACCCTTTTTAACAAAAAATCTTGGAGATTCAGGTAAAAGGAATAAACCAATTCCTAAAATAAGTGCCCATAACATTTGTAAAGCAATTGGAATTCTATAAGAACCTGAATCATTTCTATTCTTTGTACCATAATCAACACAAGATGCAATTAATAAACCAAGAGTAACACAAAATTGATAACCTGCAACAGTTGCACCTCTGACCTTTTTAGGTGCAACTTCAGACATGTATAAAATAATGGTTGAAGATATACCACCAACACCAAAACCTGCAATAACTCTACCCACAGCTAATAAAGCAATAGTGGTTGAAGCAGTCTGTAAAATAACACCAACAATAAAGATAGCACAAGAATATAAGATAGTTGTTCTTCTACCAAAGAAATCTGCAGAATCTGCAGAAATGAGAGCACCAAAGAAAGTACCAGCTGATAAAATGGAAGTAATTAAAGATTTTTGCCATGAATCTAAAGCAAAATTTGGACTAACACCTTCAACTTTACCAGTAAATTCACGAATAAAATAATTCATACCCATAACACCAGATATGTAACCTGAATCATAACCGAAGAATAAACCACCAACGGAAGCAAAACCACAAATAACCCAAGTTTTCCAAGTTAGTGGTGCTTCTTCTCTTTCAATGAATTCAACAGAAGTGACTGATTTATCGAGGGAAACCTCTTCAGTAAATGACTTATTAGTAGACATAATTTAAAGCTTTTCTAGTAATATATATTTCTATATATATTTATATTTTGTATAATGAAGAAAGAAAGGAAAAAAAAAAGGGTATAGAATTACTTGCAAACAAATTTTAAACTTCTAGGGGAGTTCTATCATATTTATATAATCCAGCAGAAAAGATGAAACATAAAATCAAACAGTAGAAAATGGTGTATTCTATCCCCATAGCTCCAAATTTTCGAAAATTTCCCCAGAATTTTTTATAAAGTTTCTCCACTTTTTTCAAAACAGTACAAAACCTGGAGAAAAAGGAAAAAAAGCAAACAAGCAGAAAATCCGAACGCCGCGTTTCCCAAGAATATGCGGCTGTGATTGGCTGAATTCCAGGTTTTTGCGTAAAGCCAGGGCTGGGAAATCGCGATTGTTTCCCCGCTTTCTTAAATACCTGTCTTTTTTTCCCCGCCCCTAATATTTTGTTGATGACCTTCCGCAAATATCGGTTTTGTTTGTTTATTACTGGGATTGAGGTGCCGCCTCCATTGTATGTTGATATTACCCGGTTTAGGAACAACTAATCATCTCGGGTTAATGGAAACATCAATTTTGCCTTCCCTCTTTTTTCCTGGACTCCTTGTATTATTTCTTTTTTCATAAATCTTTTTATCCGTTTTTCCGTATTGCTCCCCTCCGTTCCTCCTCTCGCCGTTCTCGCCGTTTTTCCGACATAATATTTTAGCCGTTCAGTTAATGGACTGTTTTAGTCAATAAAAAAAAACACTCTTATCTATCTATACACTTAGTTATTATACAATCACACACCCCTTTTGTTCACCATAAGTTTCAACTAAAATTTCTCTATCATTTTCCAATTCCTTTTGTTTAACTTCCTTAGGGAAGTATAATTTTAAGTAATTCATTTGTGCAACATCTAAATCATCAACAGTTAATGATAATAAACAGTTTTCTCGACATAAGGGACATTTATCTTCGTTTTTCCTACGTAATTTAACTAAACATCTGATACAAAACAAATGTCCACATCTTAAACGAATTGGTTTGAAAGCTATTGAACAACATATTGGACATAAATAGTCATCTATTTGAGGTACAATTGATAATAATTTTGATGATATAATATAACAAATATCATACGCAATTGAAGTATTTAGTAAATTAACTTTAATGTTATTATTAATATTATTAATATTATTGTTATTGGTATTTTCAATTAGTAATTTAGGGAAAATTTCCTTTGTATGTAATTGAGTCTGTTTATCGAATTTTTTCAAAATTTTTCGAACAGCTAAACTATTAAATGATTGAAAATTTGAAATTTTTAAAATTTTAAAGTTTAGATTCTTGAAATTATTTAAGGCAATTATTGAATCTTTGTTATTAAATTTGATTTCCACTTTTGACATTTGCAATTTATTTAAAAATTGGAAAAATCTTTCCTTGCTTGTATTAATGTCCATTTCACCCGCATTTTTTTCAATTGTACTGAAAAAAATCTCACTTTCAATATAATACTGAAATATTTCCCTCCATAAATACAAATCTGTCTTTTTCATATTAGGTACAGTTAAATTAGAAATTTCATTTGCTATAATTTCAATATTTTCAGTAATTTCATTCTCCTTTTCAATTTGGAACTTATTTAATTCTTCAATTTCATTATATAAAATTTGGAAAAATCTTGTATCTTCTAACAATGAAATTTTTAATTCATAAAAGGGTTTTGAATCAAATGGATTGATAGCTGTAATTGCACTTTGTGTATCTATTATACTTTGAGTATCTGTTAAATGATTCGTATATGATAACGTTAAATCACGTTTTGATTGTTCACTTATTATTGATTGGACTTCTGAAGAATTGGAGTTAATATCGTTCATTATACTTTGTTGATTATCATCACCATAACCACCATCATCAGAAACCACACCAATTGGATGAATTTGGAATTTGTAATCAAGATCAACCAATTTATCAACAATTAATCCTTTCATTAATGGTGATATTTGAACAGACATAATGGGATGGATTTCACCATTTATTATTTCAATGTTATAATTAATTGAATCAGAATGTATAATACTTATACTTTCTAGTTCATTAACTACTTTATTTATTCTTTTTTTCAATTTTTTATATTGTATTGCACGTGATGTCCATTCTGTTGGTAAATGTTCATCAGTTAGAACTTGTTGAAACACTTTTGCAAACTTCATTTTGCGGAGAAGTTGGAGAGTGCTTTTTTTCTTTTCAATCAAGCGGAAGGTTTTGAAAGTTGTTATCTTCAAGAGTATAATAAAGTTTTTCAGGATTTTTTTAGAATTTCTAGAATTTTTTCTTATTTTCTCTTTTATGTTTTTCCTTTTTTTTTTTTAAAATAGTAATTAATTTTTATCGCACGTTTTGTTTCATTTTGTTATGGTGAACAATGTATGATTGTCAAATTAAATACTATTTCTACACAAACAAACGAATCATACACATATAATTAAAAGCTTACTTGCCATGTAATAAAGGTGGGTGAAAAAAAGGCTTCTGAGACCTGGATCATAATCTACCCTTAGAATCCACTACTCAGTGACATCTTATCGTTGATAACCGAAACACCTATGTCATGAAGTCCATAGTGTTGATCTTTCCTGTAGTTGCTTGAAAAGTTTTAATCAATCATTTACCCAGTTAACAAAGGTATCAAAAGGTCTAAGAACTTTTCAATATCATGTAAATTTGCATCATTTGCATCATTTCCAAACTTATATTGTATAGATTGTAATAATAAAGTATTTAAACTAGATGAAGATTGTGGTAGATTTGAAATCCTATTCTTTATTAAACGTGAATAATCTACTTTAGTGTTACTGTTACATTTATTCATTTCTATCTCAACATAAGATAGAAGCATTTGAGAATTAATTAAATCCGGATAAATCAAAGCTGTTTTATTTCCAAGAATAACCACTACTGTTAATACCATTTCCAATTCTAATGATGCGGTTGATAAATAAGTACAAAACTCCAATGTTTCCTTTTCCAAGGTATATAATTGGATTGGGTTTGATAACAAACCCAGTGGGAAGTGTTGAAGATCAATTAAAGTCAGGGCCGAGACGGGTTCATTTAGTGCTGTGAAATGCAAACGTGGGGATTTCATTGTCCGAAGAAAGAAATAGGGGAAAAGAGAATAACAACAGCACCAATAATAACAATATTGAAGATTGGGTTGTTCCAAATTGAAAATTGGCACTTTCGAGCAGAAAACAAGTCGAGAGAATTTAGTTGAGGGCAAAGGAGGTTTATTTAATCAAATATGCTCATTTAGTGCAAACTACTGCTTTGGTTGGTTATCTTCATCGAAACAAATGGCTAACGTCTACTCCATTGCCCGTGTGTATGCCAACGCCAACGAACTCAGACCAAAGGAGTATTGGGATTACGAGTCCTACACGATTCAATGGGGGGATATATCCAACTATGAGATTATTTCGAAAATCGGTAGGGGTAAATATAGTGAAGTTTTCAATGGTGTATGTGTAACTAATAATCAGCCATGTGTTATTAAAGTATTAAAACCTGTTAAATTGAAGAAAATTTATAGAGAAATCAAGATTCTTAAAAACTTGAACGGTGGACCAAATATCATTAGATTATATGACTTAATTCAGGACAACGATAGTAAAATTCCAGCTTTGATTTTTGAGAAGGTTAATAATGTAGATTTCAGAATTTTATATCCAAAATTCACATTGGATGATATTAGGTTTTATTTTACACAGTTATTAACAGCTTTAGATTACTCACATTCAATGGGTATAATACATAGAGATGTTAAACCACAAAATATTATGATTGATCCAATTAGTAAAAATTTGAAGCTAATTGATTGGGGGTTAGCTGAATTTTATCATAAAGGTACTGATTTTAATGTTAGAGTTGCATCAAGATATCATAAAGGACCGGAATTGTTAATCAATTTACAACAATATGATTATTCACTTGATTTATGGTCAGTTGGTGCAATGTTAGCAGCAATTATATTTAAAAAGGAACCATTTTTTAAAGGAGATTCGAATCCTGACCAATTAGTTAAAATTGCCATGATTTTAGGTACAAAGGATTTAATGTCATATGTTAATAAATATGGTATAAAATTAAGTCATGAATATGATCATATTTTAGGTAATTATGAACGTAAACAATGGAATGATTTTATCAATAAAGATAACAAATCCATGTGCATACCTGAAGTGATTGATTTAATTGATAATTTATTAGTTTATGATCATCAATTAAGATTAACAGCAAAGGAAGCGATGAATCATGTCTTTTTTAAACAACAACAACAACATCAAAAGTAGGTTTTAGTTTAATAATAATTTTTAATAACTTTAATGAAATTTAGTTTCTTTTTTTTTTGATTTTATTTCATTTTCCGACAAACACACACTCTTTCTCGCTACAGTAAAAATCCGTAAAGCAAAAAAAGAAAACACATCTGGTGATGATGGGTGTTTCAGATAATGAAAAACCGCCACTTTACCATTTAATAATGTCTGTAGATGAAGGAGATGTGAAAACGAAGATGAAGATGAAGAAGGAGTTTACTGAATTTTTTGGACTGAATGTTTTAAATCGGACATTACCAGAAAATGAAGAAACAATGGGAGATTTAAACATGAAATTGAAAACGGAGTATTTTGTTTATATTATGCAATATGTGAATTGTAAGAAGGACAGATATTTGAATAGAATTGAGCGTTTGAAGTTGGAAATATTGGAAAATATTGGCAAGTTCAATGATTTTGAAATAATTAAAAACGAGGGGGAAACATGTGATGATAAGAATGTTGTATTTAGCAATATGGATATAAGTAAGCCAATCAATGAATTAGAAGATTTGGTTAATTTAGAATTTGAATTTTCCAATGTTGAAATAGTTGAAATAATTTCGAAATATTCGATCTTGATAGAATTTGAAGATTCAGAATTTAACAAATTTAAACAAGAAGTAGTTGAATTAGAAATTTCCAAAATCGAATTGGATGAATTATATGAAAAATTCGGATTTAGTAAGTTTAATGAACCTAATGAAAAATCGATTTCTAAAATCAACATGTTTATGGAACTATTACAAGATTTATTTGATAATTGTTTTAATAATGTAATTGAATTATTGGAAGATAAAATAGAGTATTTTACAACATTGATTGAAGAAAATATTAAGAATTTTCAAAAATCTTGTAATATTTTAAAACAGGATATTATAACAATCTCATCGTTATCTTCAGATGAAAGAATGGAGGAATTGAGTAAATTATTAAAAGATTTAGAAGATTTGAAAAAATTACATTTGTTTATTATACTTAATGTTAAAAATCTGGAATGTATTTACAATTCAAGTGGTTATCATCAAACCCATAAAGGGGAGAGATATTTGAAAACAATTAATGATAATAAGAAAGAATGGATATTTATAAATGAGTTAGTTGACAACTCAATTAAACATTTGAAATCAGCGAATTTACAAGTTGAAGATTTGCAAAAGATTATGAAAATATTCAAGTTTATGGCTACGTTTAATCATAATGAGCACGGTGGAGATTTAACAATATATCAAACTAATTTATTAATGCATAAATTAATCCGATTTGAATATAATTTAACATTAAATCCAATTAAAGAAGTATTTGGGAAATTCGATAAAAATAATAAAGGATATTTAAGTAAAACTGAATTTGAAAGGGTTTTCCAAATACTTTTCCCGCTTAAAGATTACGATTTGAATGAAGTGGACACGGTTTTTGAAACCAATTATGAAACTGTTGGTAAAATACGTAGGGGAATGGAGTATAAACAGTTTAAAACTATACTTGAATTAAGTGAGAGTGAGAAGGATTTTGAAGATATGAAAGTGAAGGAAGCATTTGAGCTATATAAAAGGAAGGAGGGAGGAGAAGGAGGAGGAGGAGGAGGAAAAGAAGGGGCCATCAATTTGAGAGATTCTATATTCAAAGATGTGATTACGGCACCAACACTTGGTAAGATTTTCCCGAATGATAATGTAGTTGATTGGTTTGGTGGGGGGTCATTAGATGTTAGTATTTTCAAAGATAATGAAGGGAATGATATAGGAGGTGGTGAAGATGAAGAATTTATCGAATTTATCAGAAAATTCGAACAAATTGATGTTAGTAGAATAGAATAATATGTAGAAGTTTATATATACCCGAAACGATGATATGAGATGGAAGACACGACTTTTCGTAGTTAAGGAAGGATATTTGAATTTCACACTTCGCAATTGAAGTTTATGTAAAGTCTCTCTTTCCTTCACCACGATCAAACATGTTTAAGTTGAACTGGAATTCGATTGAAAAGGAGTCGTTTGCAACCTATGCATCGGAGTTACTCGAAGAATCTTTGAATTCCAATAAGAAGCCGGCAATTATATGTGATAAGATTCGAATCAAAGACTTGAATTTCGGCACGGTGGCACCGAATTTCCAGATTTTGGAAATTGGAGATTTGGGGATTGATAAATTTCGGGGGATTTTCAATTTTAAGTATTATGGGGATGCATCCATTACTTTGAATACCAAAATAAGTGCCAATTTATTGAAGAACTATAGTAATAGTATAGGTGATGGAGATGAATTCAAATTCATCAAACCTAAGTTTATATTGAGCGACTGTGATTTTGATATACCGTTGAATTTGAAATTGAGTAATTTCAAACTAAGCTCTATAATTATAATTGTGTTTAATAAATCCAAAGGATTAACGTTGGTTTTCAAGAATGATCCCTTAGAGAACATAGATGTGAATTCAACGTTTGATAAGATTTTACCAATTGCTAATTTTTTACAAAATAAGATTGAGAATCAAATCACGGAGTTGTTTAAAGAGTTTTTACCCAACTTGTTATACAAATTTAGTCTTAAATATACGATTCAATCATTTGATCAGTTTCACAAAGACTTATTAATTGAAGAACATGAAGATATCAAGAGGGTTTATTTGAAAGATTTAGATTTGGAAAATCCGTTCAAAATCACGCCTGGCTCATTAATGAGATTGACGAGATTGGCTAGTATTAGACAGACGCTGTCGCTTGGTAATGGGATTGACAAATTAACGTTTGATAAATCCAACAAGGATTTAATCAGTAAAGGTATAATTAATACGTATAATAAAGGTTTGATGAATATAAATGTGAATAATAATAACAACAACAACAACAACAGCAGCAGCAACAACAACAACAATAACAAAAATAAACTCGAAATTAGAGAAGAGGAGGTTATAAATAATGAAAGGATTGAATATATTAAAGAATTCCAGAACCGGGTGTATAGTAAGAACGGGGGGAAGTTGAAGAGAAGGGTGATTCATATGGGTAAAGGGAAAGTTGCACCATTGCGGTCGCCAATACCACCGTCATCACCATCATCGCCACCACCATACAGTAAATGAAGATGAATGAATGGATGTTTTATCTTTTTCTTCTTCATCCTCATGCATTCCATAAACTCTTTTGTGTATTCCATTCATCGACTGTGAAGACTTTCTGGGTGAAGGCATGGATCTGGGCTATTTCCTCACTGAGGGCGTTGTTGACCATTCGGTGGCGGGCGAGCTTGTTTTTGTTGGCAAAGATGTCACTGACGATGATGACGGCGTAGGCCTGGCCACAACCGCCAGACATGTCCTGGACCTCGACCTCTACGGCCTGCAGACGGGTCTTGATGGCATCAGTGAGTGATTCGGATGTGAGCATTGTGGGGGAGGAGGGGGGGGGGGGGGGGGGGCGGGTGGTTGTGGG